>JAZHYW010059330.1:0-28491 GCA_037355805.1 Ixodes ricinus | reverse complement strand
TCCCATGGACTCGCGTGTGTTACCTGTGCAAGCTAATGGCCGCCGGTGGTGCCACCGACGGACTCGCGATCCGCGATCCAACCTATGACAATGAAGATCAGTGGATCCAATCAGGCCGCTTCTTGTCCAAGCAAACGCGACTGCCATTGTTGCTGATGTGCTTTTGAAAAGGGTCACAGTACCGCGCCTCGCAGCATGCGTCTTTTTTAACGATGAGCTGGGGCCCTAAACTAGTCAAACGCAAAGTTTGAGCCAAAAGTTTACAGAGCGCGCCAATTGGACGCCGGTGAAAAAAGCGCGAAATCATCGCCAGGATACGCCAATTGGTGCGCTCCGTCAACTTCGCCCCCAACTTTGTGTTCGGCGAGTTTAGGCCCTGGGGCCCTAAACTCGTTAAACAGAAAGTTGGAGCCCAAAGTGTGCGGAGCGCGTCGATTGGACTTGGGCGAAAAAAGCGCCAAGTCATCGTCGTGATAGGCCAATCCGTGCGCTCCATCAACTTCTGGCCTCAGCTTTGTGTTTTGACGACTTTAAGGCTTCTGGTCTACTGCACCTTGCAAGATCGAACGCAGTTTGAGCACTCCAGCAGGTGCAGCCGCTACGAAAAAAGGAATATAGAGTGCTCAAATATAAATCTATTTTATCATGTCAGGTATGATCATTCACGGGACAAGCGACTTTTGGAGCCTATTCTCTCTCTTCATCCTATCTTCGATGTTCAGTGCAGTGAGTTCAACTCCAAACCATTCACATTTAGTAATTGATGGACTACAGTGGGTCGAAATAACAGATTATGAGTGTTGTATAGGCTGAGCAGTGCATAGTCTCTTACACTAAGAAAGACCGATTGGACGTGGCAGCTTCAGGCGACAGAGCTGGGTTCGCTTGGAGCCAGTCTCACATTGATTGGGGGGGGGGGAGTAAATAAATGAACGTATGTTCTAGTCTCTCTCTGAATTAAAGCGCCCCCGGCCCAAAGCGTGCTTAGAGTCGCCTGTATAAACTGATGAGGTATTTCACACTGCGTAAAACTGTACCTTACGTTTTGAAGTGACATTCTCGGCCACGATCACATGCCTCGTGTAATCTCACGTCTATGGAAAGATTCGATTATAAGTTATATAAAATAATAAATATTATGGATGCTCAGCATTACTGCAGAGTCATACTTACGCCACGGCAAGTGGAGAGACCCCCAACATCGAAAACTGCAACGAGAGCACATTCGAAGTTGCGTCCGAAAAAGGGGAGGCCTAAATAAGCGAAAGTGCTGGCAGGGACCGATTGGCCCTTTCACCGCCACCTCCGCTAGATTCGCAAACTCTCCCCGCGAGCAATTATGAAAAGTAACGGGCGCTGAAGCGCTCGGACCAGGGGGCGAATGCAGGTCCGACCGCTCCGAAACTTTGCGCCGCGAAGCCACACGTCATGAAAGTACAAAGAAGGCTATACATGTTCTGCTCCCCTTTTTCCTTTCTGGTCTCCCACATAGCGGTCGCAATAAATGGGCTCGCGTCCGTGGCGCGTCCCCCGCCACAAATTGCGTCCGGTAAAAGCCTCCGAGGATCAGCACTTTTCGCCGACTCCCCTTCTGCTTGCTAACTAGCCTGCGTCGGCGTGGCTTCGTCGCTTTGGCTGGCGACGTCGCGGCTGCACTCTTTTTCGCTTGGTCCGGACGAGCCATACGTATAAAGTGCGCTTAGGTCGTCTCTGTTTTATGTAACACTTTCCTATCAGACTTTTCGCACGCAGATGATATAAATGCTGTTCTCTACGTTTCCATAATCACCTTCTACGCGCTACGAACTCCGTCCATTGTGCTCTCGAGCGCCTTCGGAGCATGAGCCGTAGCTCTCTTCTCGGGATATCAGACGGTTGTGCGTCCACAGCCGAGTGACTCCGGCGTTTTTCGCCCGAGTGATAGCGCTGAAAGGGTGTATATGATCTGCGATTTGGAAACAAATGGTCGCTGATGTTTACTGCTCGCAGAAAAGTGAAACGATACCACGCACAGACGCGAAGAAATAGGGGATAGGTGTGCACACCACGCGGCGTCCACAGTACGTGGAAGAGAATACTTACGTGACACAAAACGAAAATGGTCGCATATTGCGTCGGGTGGTCATACGTCTGCTGCGGTAAACATGTCGCGGAGGTTATTTCTATAGCCCCGTCTAGTTTTCTCCTCCCACATCCAGTTACAATGTTTGTTTGTTTTTCCTTTCTTTTCTCCCCGTTTTCGCTCCGCGTGAAAACTTTCGGACGACTGACCGCAAAGATTAGCCTCGTTAGCAAACAGGGAGAGAGTAAAGATCGCCGCGAAGTTTGCTCGAATACTTTGCACTTTCGCCGTCCTTTACAGCTTGCTGCTGCACCTGCTGCGTTTACTTCGTTTCGCAGTCTTCGCGTACGTGCTCGAAACTTGCAGAGCGTTTCAGAGGCGCTGCGGTCTCGTTCCACGCTCTCGATCGCGAGGCTTGACTCGCGTTGACTTTGCTTGAAAACATCATGTGCGAATCGAAACGACGTTTTAAACTCTAAGAGTAATTTTGTGCGGTTGCGGGAGGCGTGCCAGAGAGGTTCCATGCCTTAATATACAAAGAGCTCTAGGAAAAAACGTTTTTTTGTTGTTTTGTTTAGGCAAACAAACTATACATTGCAGACAGCTCAAACTCACGTGAAAATTTGACGCTAATGGTTGGGATAGAACGCGAAAGTTTGAGAACATGACGGCATCCGGATAAAAAATTTAGTAAGATGTCCACCTAAGCCTTAAATCGTCAAAACAAGAACTGACATTGTGGACGCTTGGGATGTATATCAGTGAAAAGCACTTGTCAACAAGAAAGAAAGTATTGTTTCCTTTCTCACTGATAACTTTTTGTTCCACTAAAATAGATGCTCCAAGAGCCCATAATACCTTTTTTATGAATATTATGTCTAGGTGGACGTCAAATCATAGAGAGATTTTGCTTCTCTTAATTATCTTTTGATCCGATCACGTCATGTTCTCAAACTTTCGCGTCCCATCCTAATTGCTAGCGTAACTTTTCTACGGACTTTGGGCTTCTTCGATGCATAGTTTATTTCCCCGAGCCGAAAAGCATACTCTCCTTTCTCGGGAACTCTCGGTGTAATAAACCTGAGTAAGCTTGGGATACACCTAAATGAATGTAAGGCGTCCTGCTGACGCGAATCCAGGAAAACGAGCTATAATTGGCGCCCAACCTGGATTCCGAGCGCGTAGTTACGTGGGCAAACGAGACATGCTTATCAGTGGTTTCCTTCAAGAGCCACAACAAATGGACGTATCTCTACATTTAACGCAACAAGAAAACTTGCTAACCCGGCCAAAATCGCCAACAGTAAAATATAAAAAAACGTATCAGATCTGGAAGCTCTAATATGCATCGTTTATACAAACTTTGATTGCGAAGTGTATCCTTTTTGATGAATACAGTAGGTGGTGCAATTGCGAAAATGAGTCGGGTTGTATAAAAGAAACCGATAATAATAATCATTATTGCAGCTCAGAAGGGTTGAGGTGTGCTTGAAAGGTTGAAGGACCGTATCAATTGGCCTCGTGCAGATAAAAGTGTCAGAGTCGTTTTTCACAAGACGTGTGTGTGTGCTGTTCTTTCCTCTCCTTCCTCGAGGATGTGCCAGACTTTATTAGACACAGACGTTTCGGGAAAGTGACATATCACGTCGACTAACGTCTGCCGCGCTCTTTACTCTCGCAGGAGCATGTCGTCTAAGCGCAAGAGTCCGCCCACGAAACTGTCGACGGACGAGCTGCGGACCGAGGACTACCAGGAGGATGGGCACCAGGACGACGAGGAGGACGAGGACGAAGACGACGATGACCAGCGGGCACCGCTGCTGTCGCCGTCGCTGCGGGTCTCGGGGGACGGGGGCCTGCTTGGATCGCTCATGAGGCCCCCGGACACCCTGATGGAGGAGGACGACGTCGAGGAGGAGGACGTCGAGGACCGCGACGACGACGACGGCAGGTCGGACAGTCTCGGTTCCGACGCCCTCGCCCACAGCCCCAACGGGTGAGGACCTCGTGTTTGCCCGGAGAAAGATGTGGATGTTCTAAGTTTGGTGCCTGGAGCGCGCCTTCGACTGGTGTGTCTATAGCGTCCTATGGTGCCCATACATCAAAAGGTGTACCGAAGTGGCGACAAATGATGTCACAGAAACCGAAGTGTCATTCTGCTGCATGTCGCGATCCTGGCGGTTGGTCGTAGAAATCCCAACGAGAAGCTGCGAGTACCACAACCGAACGCAAGTGTCGCTGTCATCACGGCGTCCCAACTTCTGGCTGCCGAAGCTTCTCTGGGCTGTCACACTGGAGAGCGACCCGCAGCAGAATAGGCGTCAGCCACGTACACCAGAGCTGTTGCGACGCGCCCAGGATCGCGACTGGCGCTTCTATGACGTCACCAGGCGGAAATCGAGGGACCACTTTTTTGACGCGGTAAACACACCAGTCCGAGACGCGTTCCAGGCACCATAGTTCCAAGGTTGGTTTGGAACATGCCGAGTGTGGCGGAGTGACCGGCACCGTAGGACTGTGGAGGTTAAAAGGGGGACGATGACGGTGTAGTGGTAACTGAACCTACGACGCCTAACAAAAACCGTATGCGCACAAAAAAAATATCCCCAGAGAGTTAGAATTGCTATAACAAGCCAGATAGAATTCAAGTTCACCTTAAACAGAGAAACAGAACTGTTGTTTACGCAGGCATTTCCTGATCGTAACTTCTTGAGCGATATTGGCTTCTATATCTTTTTTCTTCTTTTTCTTTATTGCAAGAGGGCTTTATTTTGAAAATGAATGAATGGATGATTGGATGAATACTGCTCAACGCTTTGAATCAGATGGTGGCTTCTGCCGCCTTGCCAGTGTTCAATCCATCCATCAAATGACGTAGTTGTGAAACAAGGTACGAATGAATGAAAATAAGCCAATTGTTTAGAGTTCTCGGGATACGCTTGGAAACCTTCAGTGGCCCATGAGGTGGTACACCGTTCGGACCGGTCTGGACGTCTCTGTGTCCGCGTCGCAGGAGCGCCTGCCACCCGCGCGACCTGGGCTGTCCGGGCGGCCTGACGTCTCGGCACACGGACTCCGAGGACTCCGACGCGTACCCCGGTGGGCCCTGCTCGCCGTGCGCGCCCGCGTCGCTGCGTCCGACCCCGCCGCCGCTGGCGTCGGCGGCGTCCGAGGCTCCGCGGCCCAAGAAGTCCATGGACGACGTGCTCAAGCGCCTCACCTCCAAGATGCATTCGAGCGCCACGCTTGCCGAGGGACCCGCCAGGGCGCCCTTCGAACACAGGTGGGAACGCCCTTGCCTTTCAGGACCCTTCGCTCGGTCCACCGACTGAATGCAGCGTTCTAAAGAAAAAACGAACTGTCTTATCGTTCAC
The DNA here is from genome assembly GCA_037355805.1 of Ixodes ricinus. Lineage (NCBI taxonomy): Eukaryota > Metazoa > Arthropoda > Arachnida > Ixodida > Ixodidae > Ixodes > Ixodes ricinus. Next base: position 23,055 of record JAZHYW010059330.1, on the reverse strand, counting down.
ACGTATTTATTGATCGGAAAGGTTACATCGCAATTCCTCCAGAAAAATCATTCGGTTGTTAAGGGAAAGGGGAATTCTGGGTGTAAAGGGAGGGAAAGCCACTGAATCTGCCTATCGACCCCTGACAAGCGTATGAAGCTGATCCGCCATTTGGGAAACGGCTATGCGACGAGAGAGAGAAGGAGACGCGAGCGGGCGAAAACGTCAGAGCGCCGACCTCTGACTGGAATGATTACGCGTTCGATTTCCAAACGCCGACGTCTAGCGTTCCGCGTTCGCGTTCCAACACGTTCGAAGAGTGAGTAGAGACAAAGGCAGCTGCTTAGCTTTACGTTTGCCACGTATAGCGGGAAGCTTGGTCACGCTCTCAGTCGAGGCCTCATGCCGTTCCAGATGAGACGTTGTCGCTGCATGTGCTGGTGCCATCGCCAGTCTGGGGTCTTTCACGGTGTCAGCATGCTCAGGCGATATCGCTTCGCTCCGTCTCAGACTGTTTTGTAATTTCCTGGGAGAAATGGCTAAAACGTCGTTACTATAAACCGTCGTGGGTAGGTAAACCGAAGGCAGGAACCGAACGCGTCGAACGAATGCTTCCGACGGCAACGCGTCGCCGTCGCGCGTCGACGGCGACGCTCGACCGTCCCGAACACAAGGGGCGCGGGCGCTCGCTCCACGCCCGCCTCCGCGGTGGCTCCGTTGTCTCCGGCGGCGGTTCGGGGAGGCATTGTCTCGGCGTGCGACCGCCTCCGCGCAGGCGCCGACCGCCGCCTCGCTGACGTAACGCTACGCCAGCCAGCGCTAACGTCGGGCGTCGGTCGCGCCCGCGCGCGCGTGGACAATGCCGGGGCGGCGCTTGCCAATAATAGGGGCAGGATCTGCGCGGCGGAGCCCGCTTCTCAGGAGGAGGCGTTCGCCGCCGCTTTTGCCTTGCTTCGTTTCCTTCGCGCCCTGGAAGGCGGTCTCGGAACAATGGTTTCGCGTGTGTTTCTATTGTCGCGACGCGTGGCTGCCTGCCTGCCTGCCTGCCTGCCTGCGCGCAGGGTTTCTTAGCGGAGGTTTCGATTCGTCGGACGTGGACAATGCGAGGGTGGGATTTGGTCGCGTCGGATGGGTCCGCGCTGGCGTGTTCTGGAGCAGAGATTAAAGGGAAGAGCGAGAAAGCGCTTTGGTGGTTCTCTTCATAGCGACGACCTCTCTCCCCTGTTTGTCGTGTTTTTCCATTTTTCTTTCGTTGTTTTATTCTTTTTTTTTTCGTTCGCCTCTCATATAGACCATTCCAATCATCGCCTTCTGCTGGGCCGCGGAGCGCGTTGTTGGGCTAACGCTGCAATGTTCCTCTTGTCAGTGACTATAGTCACTGACAAGAGTAATATTGCAGTGATGCGATTGCTGCGCCATTTGCGCCAAACCGCGCCATAGCGCTTACCCTGCTACATCCAGCTACATATGACCCAATAGCGATGCATTTGAGCCAACATTGCGCCAGAACTTGTTTTCGCTTTATGGATACTGGAAATATAATAAATCAGGCCCCGCTACATGGCCGGATCATTACGGCAGGCTCGCATGAATTTGCAAAACTTTCGATTATCGCCTCAAATAACATCATATTCGATTTTGTCTTTGTTATTAAAAACTGACAGAACTCGGAAAGTCTCGCGGTATTTCTCGTGTTCGTCGTTTGTTCTGGCTGGTTGGCTATCTTCGTTGAGTGCGCTTGCCGCCGTGCAGCGGTGTACTGCGGTGAAGCGACAACCGCGTCGTAGGCATCGCGCTTTTGCATATCTTGCTTTGCCGCAGTGCGCCCGCGTATTAAGGGGAAAACATTCCTCCAAAGCAGGACACCCACACGGTTTTTAATGAAATTGTGGCTAGCATATGCGCGATATTCTAACGATATTTTTTTTTTTTACATTAGAAATTCATCGAGGATACTTGAGAAATGCGAGAAGACTTTAATAAACTCGTCTATGTTTTTTTTTTAATTTTTAAATGTAAACTTGCGTTTGTTATTACCTTTATTCCATCCGTTTGCTGGCAGAGTCGATACATTAAATTAAAAGTAAATTAGCTGGAGCAGTAAACGCAAGGTCGGGAATAACCTTAACGAGGTCGGTAGAATTTTCGTTTTAAGAAAGCGTATTTGTCGGTAAGCGGCTGAATTTTTTTATCACGAAGTTCTTGAATCAAATGTCATTGTAATCAAACGACAATAGCCTTTCTTTTTTCTTAATCAAAATTAAGAACTACTGTTTTATTACAAGCTTTAGAACTCAAAGAAACACATCAATTCAGGAGTTCGAAGGTTTTATATTCTACCATTATTTCAGTTGAATATGCTACTTGGTTTACGTTCGATTTCGCACCTAAACTAATCATGCACAGCCGTTCGTACTGCTACCGCACTTCATCAGTCAGCATGAGTTTTCACTGGCGTTTCGTTATTTGTTTCGGTGTCCCTAGCGTCCATTACTTTTTTTTAAATCTTCTTAAACAGCGTGTCTAGAAAAGGCGACGGTTTGGCTGCAATTATTTCAGAAATCCACGCGATTCGAGATCGGTCCATCTGTCCGTTTTTAAGTCGCGAAATAATTTATCTGTCGCCCCATTCCATGTTTACGCAGGTGAGCTACAATAACACTATCTTTAAAATGAATCTTAAAATTTGCCAGTGTGACGTGTTTCTTCTGCACTCTTTCAATGTGGCAATCATTGCTCCGAAGGTGTTTCCTCCAACCAATGCACTTTGCTTTCAATAATTCACGCCTGTTTTTTTTTTTCTTGTTTTATTTTGTGCACGGCGTTGACGTTGTTTTTTTCCGTGCAGGTCTCGCGGCCAGCTCCGGCGCGGCGGAGAGCGAGCACCCGAGGCGTCGAACGTCGGGGCTCCAGCTGGAAGGGGACACCCTCCGCCTGGCGCTGTCCGGCGGCAGCTTGCGGGACAACGAGCGCCGCCTCACGGACATGATCAACCAGCTCCAGCAGCTCCGAGACCAACTCCTGGTCCAGCAGCGGCTCCAGATGGTGAGCTTCGCATCCGCCGTTTTGGGCTCGCGCGACGCTCCACATCACACGACTGTCTATCAGCGCGGACAAACGACGGTCTTCTGCAGGCACGATGGCCACGTTGCACTGCTCGTACAAAACAACTGTCTTTAGACGCGTTCCAAACACGCGTATGCATCGAGGAGCGTGCTTTGAACATGCTGAGCGGCCTGTCCGCAGGTAGCCCATGCCATCGTCTCTGCAGCGAACACGAGTCTTTTGTATGATACGTACGAGGAGTGTGACAGCGGCTGTGAAGTTTCCCTATCGGTCGTAAGAAACCATAAAGCCGTTGTCAGACTGTCCATGCACCATGTCCTCTGCAGACACTGTAACAGAATTCATCTTCTGACAGGCCTGAAACATGTTCAAATCATGTTTGCTTCGTACATTTGTGCGCTTGGAAAATGTCCGCAGACAGCTTTTGCATGTCCAATGTGACCAGCATACGAGGAATGCCTCAGACAATCTCTGCAGACTGTACGATGTACGTGGCCACGGTGTAACGAGTGAACCGTGGCAGGAAATGGAGTAAGCCGAAACCGAAGCGCTATCACGGTGGCATAGGATGCTTCGAGGGGACGCGTCTCCGAAGAGAAAGCGCGCTATACCGTCGGCGTCGTGATGACTCGCCTACGGAAGACAGGTCCACGTCTCCGCTGTCTCGGCGCCTCGCTGTCGGCGAGGGCCGCCGGGAAAAAGGAAGCCCGCAGAACGTGCCCTCGTCGGGCTCTTGGCTTCGCGGCTCGCAACCCGTGGCTTTGTTGCCGTCGCGGGCGTCTAGAGTTAAGACCCCGGCGTTGGCGAGAAGAAAAGACAGCTCCGGAAATAGCCAAGAGCGCGCGCTCGAGGGCCCTAACTCGCCATGCACGAGGAGGCGGCAACCGCCGAGGCTGCGCGTATAAGCCGCGGATACCCCGAAGGGTGTTTTCGCGTTGAGGTCATTCTGGCGGAGCCACGGCAGAGAAGGGCCATCCGGGGATGATTTAGGACGAGCAGCCGGGTTCTCTTCTTAAGCGCGCCGCTGTACCAACACCACCTATCGGAGACGAGCGCGGCTCGAAGCATCGCTACATGGTTAACTTTCACCGATTGGCCAGACGCTCATAATGACGTCTTTAGCGCTTTTTCATGGGCAAAAGTAAGAGTGATATAGACTGTTAACTTGGATGGTTGCTGGTTTAAGGTTGTGGTGACTGCAAACTTCCACCGCCGACTTTTTACACGCACCATCGACCTTGATGTTGGCAACAAATTTTAAGTAGATCACAGGTTTTGACGTCACGACGACTCAAATACCAAGGTTACTATAGTCGGAGACAGCTAGTAACGTTGGCAGATACTAGTCGTGACGTCAGGGAAAGATACCACAAGAGTGACCACTCGAAACATCTCGGCGCTTGGGGCTGCCGAGCGCTTGCCGAAATTGAGCGAGCTCCTATAGTTCTTTCGGAACGTGCATTTTACATCATCGATATCGCCTGTTTTATCAGCTCATGAATGGCGAGCTGGTTTGGAGCCAATCAAACAGCCCCAAAAGTGCGTCGTCACGGCACTGGTCGTTTTTGAGCCCTCGCTATGAGCGGTGAAATCTACCACGCGCAGTGGATGCGCCGCGATCGTGAGCTCTGTTTCTGCGCCCGCTTCGTTTAGACGCTGATAATAAACGCAAAAAGACGACGAGTACACGTTTGCCGCTGCTTGGTTGGCTCCATCGAATGGAGAAGTTGCCACAGCCTGAGCACTTTGACGTCATCGCATGCATGTAGGGAAATCGAGCGAAGGCTCTGATTGGATACGAGTGCTGCGTCGGTGCTCGGCTGGGCCTCGTGTCCAATCAGCGCGTCGAAAAGCACGCTCCGGCACCGGGCTCGGGTTCGATTGGCCGAGTTGGCGCCATCCACAACGGGGATGACGTTCCATGGAGGGAGAGCGGGTTGTTCGCGGGTCTCGATTATTCTTGCGTTGGCTTACCTGGGGACTTTATGTTGGACGATTCGCATTCCTGCAGCCGGTGTCGATGCGAAGTGTCTAGGAAGATCGTCGTACAGTCGTAGCCTAATCATAATTTACTGGATCAAAGAGCGAGCATATTCTCATGGTATATATATATATTTTTTAATGCGATTGCATTTTTAAGGTTATTAAACCGCGAAATCTGGTGCGTCTCTCTGTCAAGCTGGATGGCTAAATTTAGAGGGAAACCTGAATTGGTGTATACTCATACACCAACTCAATTTCCGCACTAAATGTAGCGGGAAAACAAGAATTGTTTTCGCTGCGGTGCTTTTTTTAGTCCGCCTAAGAACTACTGCGTATAAGGGATGTTAAAGATAGCTTTTTTCATAACGCCTCTAGACAGCAAAGGCGTTAGACCACGTTCCAATGCATACAGTATTAATATCTTTATATCAACCTTGACTTTTAAGCGAAGTTAGTATATCTAGAAAAAAAGAAAACAAAACAGTACGACTATTTCCGTTTTTGAACGCGAAGAGCCGCAGCCACATTTTGTTTGTAACATTTCTTTTCTCCACATCCTTTTTTTGTGTGTATATGTATTTTAAGACTATACTATAGGAAATGGAGAGAAGAAGCATACATCTGACGGCGCTCTGATTTGCGGTTTACCAATCGGCTAGAGAGTGCATCATTGTCAAGCTCGATACTGCGAGAGAAATAAAAGTTTGTGCGCCCCCATAAAAAAAAACAGAAAAGAAAAGCTTTCTGACGGGAAACGCCGAATTATGCGCGGTCGGCGACCTCCGCCGAGAGCCACCCTCGGCGATGCTCGCAGCGCGACATTAAAAAGAGGGGCGCGCTTTCGAGGCGGCGTCGATGACGAAGATGGCGGCGGTCGTCGCGCCTGCGCACACCGAACTTCCGGCGACAAACGGAAAGGGGGCACACACACACACACTTCCGCCGGGGGCCCCACCTGGCGAAGGCGCACAGGGTTGAGGGCCCCCACCCAAAGGAAAGCCAACACCCCTGAGAAGACGACGTCGACACAAGCGCCTCTATCTCACGTACCCCACCCCCATCAACCCCGTATATTTCTGAACGTGGGCTCTACCGTCTTTACGCATCTATATTTTTTTTTATTTATGTTTTCTGTTTCTAAGCGTACTTTTAAGATTGTCGCGGCGTACGCGAGAAGCTCGGCTACCCCCTTACTCCATATTTCAGGCGAGCGCGCGTCGCCTACCCCGGCGTTCAGTCATCCACGTGCTGGAGTTAGATGCCTGCGCGGAGAGGCTTGCGGGGTTTTCGTTCGTGGCCTTCTCTCAACCTTCTCTGAGTCGGATAGGCGGACGGAAGCGGCGAGAAGCTGGATTTCTTCTTTTTTGTTTTGTATTATATCTGGGTTGATGTCGGCGTTATGCAAAGAAGCCATGGTTCCTGCCGTAAATTGAGCTGCCGATGAAGTAGTCTGGAATTTTTACCGCCGGCGTTGAGCGCTAAAGAAGCGCCCACCTTTAGGTCTCTGGGTCCCGGCTGGGGGGATATACCCTGCTGCGGTTTCACATTAGGAAAGGAGAAGAAAACAAAAAAACGAAATACAGTGAAAAAAAAAAAGTTTAGATATGGCGGAGTGAGCGAGGTTCTCTATACGCTACCACATCCGACGAAGAAGCGCATGCTGTAGCCCTTGTAACTGATGCGCCAAAAATAAAAGAAACCTTTTTTTATTTTTTTTAGAACAAGATATTATAGTTGTTATTCTCGTTTTTGATACTGGGTTTGGCAGTGTCGCTAATGTAAATCGATGGGGCATTATATTTAGCTAAAGTGAACTTTAGCTAAATGGTTAAAGTTCACTTTAGCTAAATAGTTTAGTTAAAGTGAACGTGAGCTCAGCGAGCACTCACGGCTGCCGCACTTCCAGTGAACGGCAGAAGAGGGCGCCCTAAACCCTGGCCTGGATGAGGGGTGCTGTCGTCGTCGTCGATTCGTCGTTGCAATTCATTCGACATAAGCGACAGAAGACACAGGATAAAGATTTGAACGGGAGTCAGTTGTCGCTGCGAAACCGCCAAGCCAAACTTGCTCGCCGAAGGCCCTTGGAACGCTCGGATCCTCCAGCCCATGCTACCGTAGCGCCGCCTCGTACATCCGGAACCTTTCCACGCTCGCCGCTTCACAGCAATGCATGGTGCGCGTAGGCGTCTGATCTCCCTACCCCTAACTCTAACTCACTCTAACTTAGCCAAACGATTAAAGGGGTACGGAAACGAAATGGTGTGAGCGCGTGCTCTCTACCTCTCCTTTCAAAGTCAGCAAGCGAGAAGCGCAAGGCGTATCGCGCTCATGTCGTCCAAAGTTCTCGCACAGCCAAGGTAGGCACTGTAGTGTCGAGCATTGCCGCTTGGTGCCGTCAACGCGTGACAATCTTACAATCTTGCCTTGTAGTAATATCCGAGGGCTGCTACGCCCTATGGCCTGTACATAGCTTGTCCGTAACATCATCTCGTGCCATGCCGGTATTTTATGCACCACGAGCGGTTCACCGTGTTAGTTTCACACCGAAGAAGTAGTAGCTCGAGGGAATTAGTGAGTAGGAGTAACCCTCGGTACCCAAGAACGGCGCAACCTGCAAGGTGTGTATATTATATATATAAGGTACTCGGGTATTCGCTGGGTAGCTGAGACTGCAGCCCAGGCCACAACCACGAGTTGTCGAGGCCGCTGCTCTGAAGCGTGCTTCCGCAGAACGAGCGCTCGCGCTAGAAATGCATGTCTCAAAGCCAGGAGCTCGGCCTTGATGGCGCTGGTAGCTTTGGCTATAGTCTCAGCTTAGAGATGAACGGAGTGTACTAAACGCGTCAGCGTTCTCCGCTTAGTCACATTCAGGACTAACGTAGCGAGTTTTAGTAGACCGTGTTTCCCGCTCCGCTAACCCTCCGCTACGAAGAAACCGCCACTGCGCCTGCGCGCCGATGGCCTCGGCTGTAGAGTTCCGGGTAGCGGAGGGGCTTAGCGGAGGGGAAACACGGTTTACTAAAACTCGCTAGTAACTCCACGAGCGAGCCATACTGACGCGAACTGGCGCTACTTCTTAGGAACTCATGACGTTGCGGAATTCCAATGGAGCTTCACCGACCGTCACCAGACGCAATATTGAAATATGTTAATTCGTTTTAAAATTAGTTTTTCTTGCTATTCTTTAGCTCTGCGGTCTAGAAAGTCGCTAGTCTAGGCTAGTAATTCTGGGCTGCTCGCACAACATAGACCACACCTAAACAAAGTAATAAGTTCGAACATCTTTTTCCACACCCCTTTAAAAGACGATAAAATGTTTTCTTGTGTTTTTTACTTTTTTAATTTTTTTCTTCTTAGTTTTTTCTTTTTAACTCAGAAGTGAAATGAGAAATCACGCGATCGTGAAGTGCTTGGGCACCGGTACGATGACTCGAAGCTTCCACCGTCCTTCTTAAGCACACCGTGGAACTTGACCCTTCGCAAGCGATGATAAGTGCCGTCGCGGCACTCATTGGCCACGAATGCAAATTCAAATATTCGTCGACGGGTTGATTGTTGACAAGAGCATACGTCCGTGTGACCCAGTGCTCGTGTCCAACGCGGCTCCTGCTCCGGGGAGCATCCGTTTCCGTAGAAAGGAATACTACGGGTAGAGCTGAGCTAGCCGGTGGTCTATCAACGGTTTAACAGCGAACAGAGAGTGAACGTTTCACCCTTCCTCCCTCTTTCGTCGTTCAGCTGGTTAACCGTTGAACTTTACGTCACGGCCACGTGACTTCAAATGTTGGTGGCCGAGTCCGGTCGAGTCGAGAAGAAAAGCAGACGAACGTTTTCATCTTTTCTTGTGTGTGCGAAAAATGGAGGCAATAAAACAAAAGCGGATTCCAGCTCCGGGTTCTACGAACATTGAAGATGAATTGAGGTTTTCATTTGGAAAAAAGACTGAAAAATCGTTTCATGGTGCCTTTAAATATCAATTGGTATGGTATGGAGTCACTGAACAGCATACGAAACACTAAGTGTAGCTTGTAATGTTCACGCTTTTTGCTGCGTGATTGCTTCGGGATTTCGTATTGGCTAATTACGCAATCTCGCTGGCTCCGGAGTGATATAAGGTGCTCGGGACTTTGCACGCCTTCTCGGTTCTTAAGTCGTTAGGGTCCGCAGCTTGCCACGTTTCCAGAAATGCCTCGGCATCTCGTTAACGCGAAGCTTTCATTTTCACGTCGCAATTTCTACTCGAGGTCGGTCCTCTGTTCCAACATATCTCGCATGCGCGCGAGCACTTCATTCGCCTTACCGCATGCTCGTAACATTGAACGAATTCGGGCTCTATACTTCGCTTTGTTACGCGTCTGTCTATAGTTGTGCGGTGGCGGGGTCAGTGACCCTTTTCAGAACGCGGCTACGGAATTCGACCCACAATTCGGCAATTGTAATCAGCCGCCTCGTGCGGACGAGCGATTAAGCTGTGGATACATTCAGCCAATAGCGCGAAATCTCTCGAAGAAATTGAACGCCGCGGAAATTGATTTGGCTCGCCGCCTCTGTAACTCCGTTCAGCGCTAAGCTGACAATGCGTCGGCGGTAACGTGCTTGTTTGACCACCCATGCGTCGATCTTCGGCCGCCCACGCGCAGAGACCGGGGTCAGGCGATAAAAGGGAGGCGGTTGATTGGTTAGGCGAGCCCGTAGCTTCCCCAGCGCAGCTTGGGGGTAGACCGGAGTATAGCGGCTTCTCCCAGCCTCTTCCATCCATCGCGGCGTCGGCGAGTCTTTGAAACGGCACCTGAAAGCGAACGCGCTCGCTGGGCGGTCCCCATCACGCAACTCCTTCAACAAGAGCGCGTCTCTCTCAAAGTTGAGACCACGAGCGCTTTCATCGCGCGCGCGCGCACGGCTCTGAGACCTCTTTAGGCTCCAGACCGGGCCTTTTGTTTTCGTTTTGTCTTTCGAGTGAAATTCCCGCCGCCGCCGCCGCCTCGATTATCCGAGGAAAGAAATAGGGAACTCCGAAGAGCCCGCTCTGAGAGACATGTTGTATCAAAGCGGACCTCACTCTATACTACGCTCCTTTCTTTCGCGCCAGTTTTCTCGTCTCATCCGTCTCCTTTCTACGCTATATAAAAGGCGGCCCGATTCCTCGCTGAAAATAACGCCTTTCTCCTTTCCGTGGGCTCTAGTCTAAACCCATTCTCCCGACTCGCTCAAACGGTTCAGCTTTCTTAAATAAATACTTTTTTTTGAGCGAACACCTCACGATAGAATACCGCAAGAAGGATTCTGTGTGACGGGACAAAGCTGCCGCCATACCAGGTCGTTAAAAGATAGCGGCTTAAAAACACAGAACTCACTCTTCAAACGCTTCTAGTGCCGAAGTTTTAGAAAAGCCCTCTTGGGAAGAAAAGTAAATAAAAAATAAGCGACAGAGAAAGGATTTGATGTTTCTTAAACGCAATCAGACCGTCGCATTCACCGAAACGTCGTAATAATATATAATACGTCCAGTGTATAGATTGTCCTCTGTGTGTGACCTGCTAAAACGAAAAAGAAAAAAAAAGAAGAAAAGAAAATAGCGGCATGCCAAAACCACTACGGCCCGCTCTTTCTTTTATTTTGTATAAATTCAGTCACTTGTTTTCTTTATTTGTATTTATTATCGCGACACAAAACGTAGCAAAGCGGTCGCTCTTTTGCGGGTCTCGTGACAAAATCTAATGAAATGCGGAAGAGAGAGAAAGAGAGGGGGGGGGAGGGGCGATCTTTTGTGGCGGCAGCGTATGTTTTGGGCCCAGTCCACCTGTCTTAAGCCGTTATTCGTGACAGTGATTTATCGCCGGACATCGCTGTTTCTTTACTGACGTCACGACCCGCGGTTAAAGAAGCTCACGAGTGGTCGAAACCTTGTGAGCTGGCGTGAGGCTTTGTATGCGTGGCCGAAGTGAGCTCCTTTGGAGTCTGGACTATGGTCTCCCATTTTGCACGTTTCTACCTGTCATCCTTAGCTTTTCTTCCTGTTTTTTTTATTTTCTCTAGAGTAAGTGCACGTTTTTCTGAGAGGTTTGTGAGAAATGTAAATTGTAAACATGTGTATATATATACTATATCTGTATATATATATATATATATATATATATATATATATATATAGCGAAGCGGACGCTTGATGATGCACGTTTCGTCTTTGATTCGCCGTCCTTTGAAGGCGGTTACGTCAAAAGAGAGCTTTCGCCTCATCCTCGCTATGAGGCCGGACGTTTTTGAACTGCATCCCATAGAGCCCATTTACCCCAAAGACGCTTTGTCGCTCGGGATCATAGCTCATATCTGATGGCGAGGACCGCTTTTGTCGGCTCGCCTATATTTTGCGGACGATTGTGCGGTATCTTGTCTAGAAACGATCGAATTGGATTTGTTTTCTAATTCTTGTGTCAGTCCGTTCCTTTCTTGTTTTATCTCTTTCTCTCTCGCTCTCGCATTATTCTCCCCTGTCAGTGATGGGCCGATAATGATACTTGTTATATCTTGGGCAAGAACACGGTTCGAGAATGCTTGTTTAGAAAAGGTAAATAAACAGCAAAAGAAGAACGCTTTTTGTCGAAGAGTTTTAGCTGATTCTGCTTTTGTGTAGTGGTATCTTGTTATCAGCAGTTTGTATGCTTAGATGCTCAAACTAGCTAGACTGACTAGAGCCCGAGGCGGAACCACGCGTTCGAAAATGGTCTACTGAAACTCCCAGTTGTTTTCCGTAAAGCGATATATTTAGGATAAAAGAAAAACGCTCAATTGAAAGTTATCAGACTAATAAACTTTTAGCGTCATTGACTAAGGTCTGTGTCCAAAAGGAAGTTCTGGCAAACCGGCTACAAAAACGTGAGTCAGAGTTTAGCTAGATCAACATGACCGCTGCACCTCACAAGTCTAAGATCCAATGTCTATCTATGGACATTCTTTCAACAGCTCTGTGAGGTCTGTGAGGACTTAATAAGCTTAATTTTCCGTGCTCACAGTGGAAACGGTTAGGCATAAAAAGAATGCTAAGAAAATAAAAGGAATTCGCTCAACGCACAACCGCGGGAAGAAAAGTGCTGTCGCGCATAGAACGCGAGCAAGATGGCTGCCGCCGCACCGAAGCCTCCGCTAGAGACCGCTACTCGCCGCAAGTGGCGGAAGTAAACGTCCACGCGGCACGTGCACAGAGAGTTCAGGAATGAAGCCACGGCTGCTTTTGAACTCTACCCCTGACGCTCTTTCCTTCTTTTTGTTTTTTTCGATGAGGTATTTTCTTCTTAGTTGGTGGAGCCTTTACCCCTCGCTCGGAGTATTTTTATTTGTTTTATAATTTTGCGTTTATTAATGGCGAACAACTCGCGTACCTCATCCGGGCATATCTGTCCGCTCGCGTTCCGTGCACGTGCGGCGAGATGTTGTAGCGACTAATTTTACTAAACTTTAATTCCTCAAATTTTTTTAAAGGGTTTCCTGACTCGGAGACTTCTAGCAGACGGTTGTAGGGTTGCGTATCTTTTTACGAGGCCTAGCAAGATACTACCATGTCGTCTACGCTACTTTTCTTGTCTTTTTTTTTCTCTTCTTTTGGAGTTTGCATCCGACTGCGTCAGCCGGGAGATCAAAAGAAGCCGCGGAGCTTGTGTCTTCGTCCCTAGTAGGCAAATAGTAGCGGCTACTGTGCTGACCTTATAAGAGGGACAACATTGAGCCGGTCTGCTTGGTTCCATAGCGCGTACAAGCGGAGTCTTAAGAGTTCGTCGTCGTCGCCAGCAGGGCAGAGAGCGTGACAGGAAGGACCGGTAAAACGTACTTCGAGAAAAAGAAAGCACGCGCAACCCTTGATGTTTGTCACCAGGGGGTCACGTGGGTGTAGTCTGAGTTGGGGACGTACAGGATACCCTACCGCATGGAGTTAACGTAATATGAAAGAGGGTATATCACGTATTTCGGCTTCATGGAACGGCGGGACTTAGACGCGGACATTGGTGGTACCGATTGGGACCATATTGCTGGCGACGCTTTGAAATGCACAAAGCAGCAGGAAAAAATTACTCGCAAGGTCTGTATCAGTAGTGTTTTCCTAGCTTTCTTTTTCACTAGAACACCGATTTCGCGCATTTTATAAAAATTAATAAAGTTGACGAGTACTCCAACAACTTCGACTCGTCGTGGAAAAAAAAAACACACACACACGTACAGCCTTTCGTCGGCTTTTTTTTTCCGTCCTCTTTTTAGCTCTCTTCCTCGTCCTTATTTTTCGGAACCACCGATATCAGCGCTCACGATTTGTCGCGCTCTCCTCCCGTATTTACCGCACTACCTTAGCGAGGTGTGCAGTGATGGCTAGAAGCATGCTATAGAGGTGCTTCGGCAGTTCTCATTTTGGCCACGTCTCGTGTCCTCTGCGGGCTGGTATTGTTCCGCCCATGCCTGGAAGACTAATTTCTCACGAGCCGTGGGCTTGGTCGCAACACTATTTGTTTGTTCATTATTTTGAGATGTGGCCGCATTCCTTCGACGTTTAATCGGTAATCCACCTCATGGCGCCTTCCATCGATGAACAGTGGCTGGGTGGAGCCACCCGCCGCCCCATTAAAAGCGGTTCAGCCGTATGCATCCATCCGTCCATTCATCCACCCCAGTCAGCCCTCTCGTTTTAAGGGGCAACAGTCGCATCATTTCCATTATCATCATCAGCTTCATCATCATTAACATTGTCATCGCTATTATCATCATTATCGTAATCATGATCATCGATGACCAGCCAATTTAGGAATATGAAAACATTTGTAAGTACGCGGCCTCTGGGCACCACCATCTTGCTTCCGGTGCCTGTAGATCGTCTGTTAGTCGAGCCTTGCTAAGGCGTGCCCATTGTTGCCAGACTGGCGCCCAAACAAAGCACGTTCTATCCACGGTGACCAGACAAGCTTTTGTAAGCGTCTGCTTGCAAACGTCTATGACGGTTGCTACCTAACGGGCCGTTGCTTCCTTTACCTTTAATTCGAAGAGGTTGCCAACTTTCTCGGCCTAAATGGTAACCTGCAGGGCCGCAAGCAAGCGATTTCCAATCTCCGACCAATGCTCTGCTGCATCATTTACACACGGCATCGTAGCGTGCTCAAAGTATGTTTTCATGCGTTCATTCCGACCAGTCAGCCATCAGTGCCAGTCAAAAATGAGTACCTATATCCGCGAGTACCGGGATCGGGTCCAGCTGCGAAGCCATGAACAACAAAAAGAGAATGATGCCGAAATCGCTACGCTCATTCTCGACGAAATCGCGTTAGCATTGAGCGCAGAGGTTCCGACTCAGCGAAAGACTGGAATTCCAACTTCGGAACGGTCCGCATACTGCTGTGCTTGAAGAAACCCACTCTATTACTACCGGGTGTCGGTCGTTCCGCGCAAACGGTGGCGTCGCTGCGTCTCCGGTTTTACGTTGTCGCGTCAGTTGTGTCACCGCCACGGCCGCTCGATCCTCTCCTCTCGCTCCGCATCGCGTCATTGGAAGCGTGCCAGAAGACCCTTCCCATTATATGAGGGAACGTGGACGTAAAGAGCGACCGAACGGAGCAAAAGAGCACGGCGGTAACCGCAAATCGGCTCACGGAAACTGCCCAGTCCAGCCCGTTCAAACCACGACCGTCCAAAGGAAATACGGCTGCATGCACCAGGGCAATAAATGCTAACGCATTTAACAATCATGCCCGCTACTCGAAACGAACTCCCCGTTGGCAGTTAACTAATCAGTTCATTTTCGCCCAGGTACGAGACGGAGAATCCTCGAGCACACCATTCGTGGTCGAGGGGCTCCAGCCCGTCTAATTAAGGCTTAATTGCGGCCTGTCCGTTTCATTCTGGTGACGCAATCTCTGTCCGGGTTCGGGGACAATGTCTGCCGCCCGTTGCTTCCAATTAACCCCGTTGCGTCTCAATTGTTTATACGGAACGCCGTGATGAAGTATGGCGGTTAATTGGCTCCATTTGCGACGCTTTGTTTCACTAACTACGGCCGAGGGCCCGGCATTCAGGCATAAACTTCGATAAAAGCTCGAAGATAAAGACTGTCGTGAAATAATCGCGAAGTGACAACGGCATTAATCATTAACAACACCGTGTTGTTGTTGTTGTTGTTGTGTGTTTGTAAAGGATTGCTGCAATTACATTGTATGCCGTTTCGTTTCTTTCTTTTATTTTTATTTAAGAGCGGTATTTAGTTTATGTACCGTACTAGGAAGTCAGAAGTATTCACCGTGTTCGGAAGGTGTCGCTAGAAGGAGGGCGCCACAGTAGTTTGTGCCCCAATAAACTTCGCGCAGTGCGTTCATGTGCATGTCTTACGCGACGCACATCCGTCGAACACTCTTTCTTCGGGAAACTAATAATTGTGATGCGTGTATGAGGGCAGAAAACAAAGCAATGCGTAAATAAAAAAGAAGCCTAAAGTGCCCATAGGTTTTCTGATAGTGGGCAGGTAGTGAACTTGTTGGCTAACAAACACCATTGAATAGTTCGCATGCGTGCCCCGACATAAACAAACTATAAATAATCCCCCAAAAAACACGATCAGATACAGATCACCGCCGTGCGCGGGAGGTTCAAGGGTAGTAGAGCAATGAAAGGTGACGAATAGGAAAGGATTGTGAGCAAGTAGACGACAAATACCGCTCATCATGTTTCGGTTTTGTTTTTGTTTTAGTTTTGAAGAAGTCATGATTCTCTTTTTCGTTTTTTTTTTAAGCGGGTGAAGCTTCGAATAATAGGCCAGGAAGGAGGAGTCATTCGGTGGCATCATTTTCACAGTTTCCTCGCACGATGCTCCGTTACCGTCTACACCACTCTGGGTGACTAGACATCGACGATAACGTATCGAAACCCTTACCCGACAAGTGAACGAGCACCACGTAGATAAAAAAATAAGAATATAACGTAGCTCTGAATTTGATACGTCACCTACAGCCTATAGGTGTACAGCGCGGAGCACCTCTCTGGCCACGACGGTTATCCGCGTTCGCCTAGAACTTGCGTTCAATCGCCCAAAACACGAGTCCGAGGCTTCCAGCCGAGCACTGACAGCACTCGTGTCCGAGTATGTGAGACGGCGGACCGGTACTACTCCTAATTTCGTCCCACTCAAACTCCAATCATACCCAAAACATTTCGCAAAAAAAAACGTTTTGCTTAGTTAGGAGAAACTGTGTTCCACATACCTTGAAATTTATACGGATCACTGTTTCCGATAATTGTTAATACCTCGTAGCTTGTACAGAGCAGTGTTTCAGATAATTCATAATTCTAAACAATAACCGTACAAAGCAGCTTTTCTGGAAGCTTTCAGTAGATGAACGGCTTGTAGGTGGAACGACAATCCACATAGCAGCTCGGTGCTCCAGATATAAGAAAGCAAAAATGAAGCGAAGAGAACCGGCGTTCCACATATAATTCGCGATCCACACAAAATTTTGACTTGTTCCAGAAAAAATATGTGGAACGTTACCTTGTTCGGAACCTTCATGGAACCAGATTAAGAATGTTGGTGATGTGGAAAACTCAGCACTACCCTTCCTATCCACGGGGTGTCGGTTCAAACCCTGCTCTACAGCTCCCTTTCTTTGTCTCCCGGTTCTCTTGTCATCTCTCCTCTTCCATTAGCTTGCAACTCCCGCAGCACACCGGTGCGGTATACTTAGGACTAGAACCAGAACGTTTGGGGTGTATGTGTCGGTGTGCTGGGTTAAGGGAGGCACACACACACACATGATATGCTACTGCTTTTTTTTTCTAAAGTGTTTTTTGTTTGTTACCCCAGTCTGTTAGTCTCAGCTTCTTGGTTTGCCCACGATGTTTGGGCAGTCTGTTCGTTCTTGCCCGCGCTGGGACGTGCAATTCTGCGAAAGCTTGTTGAATTAATATGATTACAAATCTGCTTCGCACTTGAATCGAAGAAGTAGCCAGTGACCGGTAACGTCGAGATATACACGACCAAAGGTACTTATGTCTGAAGTGGTTCCGTCCTAAACCGTTCTCTATATGTTTTTTTTTTTTTTTACGGCTTGATAACATATGTGTTTTCAACAGAATGTGAAGATTAAGTCAGGGGCAAAGTTCTTAAACGAGCAATTTCCCCCTCCTTTTCTGTTTTGTTTACTGAGCGCAAACACACAGCATATCTGTGAAGCCATGCAGCGCCTCATCAATTTTGTTTTCCCCTCGACCATTGGCTTGAGCACATACTCGCTTTCGACCTATTTCCATTACCGCAAGCCGCAGCCTTATTGTCCATACATCATGCACAAGGTGTTTTTGGTTTTGCATTTTTTTGGTAAGCTTTACAGTTTTGTTTAAAACAAGCCGTGAAAGCTACACTTATGCTTTCACGCTTCCCCTAATAATGGCCTATAATGAAGCCTTTAGCATCATGACGACCGCTTCGCGATCGTCCAAAGCGGTCAAATGCGCCCAAGGAAAGCACACAAAGAACGTTACATCTGTCTACTAAAGAGGACATGCGCGCAGCAGATCTGTTCACGCCTCGGTATTTTTCTCCGACGACCGGCTCTACCGCGACTCTCCGCTCGCGTCCACGCTTCTCCTCCGAGGCAGTCCGGCCGCCCGCATTCCGTTTTAAAGCTCCCGAGACCACCTGGAATGCCGCGCTCCGAGACCGGTCTCATTGTCACGGACTGCGGCGGGCCCCCGTTTTTCCAAACCGTCGTCTCGTCGGTAAGAAAAAGACGGAAACCAACTGCACTGCGGCCGGGCCCAAACTCCTCGTTGCCAAGCCGCGCAAGAAATGAATCCGGGGGCGTGGTGCCCGATAATCGACGAGGTGCTTGCGCCCCACAGCGCGACAGCCGCCCCAGCTCTCCCCCCCCACCCCTCTCCAACAACGTCCGACTTGGGATTCCCGAAGCCTAGTCCCGTGCACACAGGGCCGAACCGACTTCGTTAATCTGTTACTCTTAATCGTGCTGGAAAACAATTAGCTGTCTGCTTCTTCTCGCGGTCGGCCCATCGGTCATGGCTTGGGTTTTGTGGCCGCTGTCTGTTTGCTCTCTCGGAGAGAACGAGCGCGCGGTGAGGCGGACTGGGAGTTCGTCGGTTTCTGCTTGGCTACACGCGCGGTCACCCCGCACGAAGTCTCTCCTGGTTTCCTCGTCTGTTTCATTAAGGGGGATTAAAATAAGACCGGTTGATCCGAGGGCAACTCCGGTCGAAAACGAAACCAAAATACATCAGCTGATATCGCTTTAGTGGCACGAAATATGATCCGAGCCGCAATGTTGCGTCAAAGTGAACCCGCGTACTCCACTAAAACCTATTTCAAGAATGCGATCAGCTGATCTTGAGCGGGTAGTAGCGGTTAGCTTTTAGTCAAGGGACGCTGGCCGACGCGTATACCGCAGCACCACGGTGACGTCACGTCGCGGTCGTCCAGCTGATTATCATTGTTGCCAACCCTCTAACAGGTAGTTTCGGTTTGCCGTAGATGACCCGAAATTAAAATTTGAGCCTTGATATGTATAAAACTACACAATGTCGGAACGAAAAAAAATTATGCCTTGTAATTTAGGAACACTTACTCAGCTAAAAATAGTCGTAATCCAAAATTCAAAAATACTGGCCCAAAATAGCTCCACAGGCGGACGTGCGGCGTCCGTCTGGGAGCTATTTATATTGTGACTAAATTTCGTTAAGTTCCCTTAATCCCGCATGCTCTTTTCGTTTTTTTCTTCTTCTTTTTCTGTTTGTTCCTAATCTGTTTTTGGGTGCCGGCGGACTCGGAGGGAAGCATTGTAATACATTGTCGTGACTAGCGCTTTAACATTATAAATAGACGACTGATCTGAGACTGCTTTGCCAACACGAGAACATGGAAGTTCAGCGCGCCGTTTTCATGAAGCCGATATTGCCCCTGGCCCGTGCTTCAATCTACATTCGAAATGGTAGCGCCAGGCCCCAATACACTGCATCGTTCTTCGAGAACCACAATCTGCTAAACCTTCCCAGTATCTCTTTGGTCAGTGAAACAAGTTATGTACTCTAAATATATTTTATAAATATAAACAAATATATATATAAGTAAAACTATTTTTAATATAGTTTCTTCGATTCCCTTCAACTTGTGCTCGTAAAATTTGCATAATTAGACGATAATTGAGCATTGCGACTAAAGAGTGTCGGAGACTGCATACGTTGCGAGCACCAGGGCCGCCTCGCTTCGAATAAAGTGGGCGCAATGGCGAATTGTGCGTATCAGTTTTATACCTCGATATCCAGTCATATTCCTTCAATAAGACCAGTATTTGGTACTTTCGCAGTGCGCGTTCTATGACCCTCGCGTTACGGTACTCGCATGGATGAATGTATACTGCTGGAACCCTTTTAACAGGGCGGCCACTTGCGCCACATAGCCAAATCAACTAAAGGGATACGGCGTCCACCCAGCGAGAATTTGATGAAAGAGTGAAACGAGGACGCTGCACCCTTGCAAAGGCGCAGCGAAATCTAGCGTCTCCTGGCGGGCAGCTTTTGAACCATCGGAAGGGAATCAAATGCACGAAACAATTGAAAATATGTTAAAGCTCGAAACATCGGAGCTTGTCGCAAATTTTTACCTGCCTAACAAGGGAGGAACTTGGGCGGCACGCACATACGATCTTTTTCAGTACGCATTCCTTCTTGTCCTTACGAGTACGAAAAGGAACGACGTTTTTACCGCTGCGACGTCACGAAAAACGGTCCTCTCCAAAGCGAAGATGGGATAGAGAGGGGGGGGGGGGCATCTTTTTGACGCACGCAACAGTACGGTCACATCAAACGCGATGAAGGAGAGACGGGGAGGCGAGAGAGGGGGAGGAACGAATTCTTTTGTGAAAACGGAGAAGAACATCATATCCCGCTTGGCAGGCAGTCTTGATCTGCCGCCGCCGAACGCGTTGGACAGTGACCTAAGCATCTTTTTCTGTCGGGGAGCCACGGCGGAACAGTATGTAGAAGGCCGAGAGGAATTCGGTGGAAACGGCTTGGGGGAGAGGGGGGAGGGAGGTTAAGAAGGGGCGTCTGTGATCTGCCGAGAGGCCCATTGTTATATCGCAGATGGCTGGACTCTGGCCTTCTGTCTGCATTGACGGCTGATTCCTCGTTGCTTTCGGACGCTGCCGGAGTTGAGTAGAAGGCGGTCCGTTGTTTTGTTTCTCTTTCTGCCGGCCGTCCGTTTGTCAGTTGCCCCTTGATGCGCGAGTTTGTTGTTATTGGGGTGAGTATGGGTAGGGACACACTATTTCTTGCAGTTGAAATTATATTATCTAAATTACTAGTCTGACTAAATGCTCGTTCGGAACAATAATGTGGGGAGGAAAATGGTATTGTAAGTAAACTGTTTGAGCAAAACGCTCAAGAGCTCCGAGATTTTGTTCGCGCCAACCCTGCCGTGCAATGTAACCTACAATCTTCGTAGGTCAAAGGAAGCGGTTCCGTGTGACAGAGAGGTGACCTATGGCGATTACTGCCGCACACCTAACATGGTGTCCGCATTTGCTTGTAAAACTAAAACTAAACTTTAAAAAAATAATAACTTTCGAGGTCGATTTGGTCTACGTGACTTGATTTCCAAATTGAATTTTACCCGATTCACAGAACGTGTACCAGGCAACACTAAATAAAGTTGGAAGCGAGCTTAGATGTGGAATGAACGGAGTAAAGTAACTAGAGCTTGTGGTAAAAGACGACCAAGACGAATATTAAAGGAACTACGCCTTAGACGAGTTGTGTACAGCTTGTCGAAATTTGCAAAAAGCGCCGGAAAAGACAGAGACAAGACAGGGTTTGATTATACGAGGCGCATCGTTGAAAGCGATCGCAGACAGCTTGATACGACCGCTTTTTCCAGGCCAGAGTAATCAGTACCTTTTTCCACCGGGCATATTACGCATAAGCTTACACACACATCGCATAGTGTTGAACATCTACACTCTGCACCAATGTTGCAGAATGTTTTCCTGCTTCCATTCGCTTTTTTGCCGACTATACAGTGACAAAACGGAACAGGGGAAGCTACCCCGACGGCTTCACCGCGGAACATCGATTGCTGCCCGTGATGACCGTGAGCTTCGCGGTCGTCGCGGATTCGTCTCTCTGCCAGTCAGGGCCGATCCTCCGAATCTCGCGACGACTGCTGCCTTCTGAAAACCGGTTCGATCGCCGCATGTAAGCAGCTAGCAGACGACGAGCAGAGATCGGAACCGTAGCCTTGTCTGGTTCGACTTTAAACTCAGGCCGCTTATTAACGTGCTGTCTGCTATATGTGCATTGTTCATCATGATCTCGTCCGCCTCCTCAATTCATCCATGCATTCATATGTATCCGGCCAGCGCGTCCCTTTCCTTTTTTTCGGTTTTAGCGATACTCTTAATGCCGAGTAGGCTGACTTCCTACACGCTTGCAGCTGACCGTTGTAGGGGCCCGAGGACCTGGTCAAGCTGCACATTGCAGCTATTTTCCTCGCGGTCTCAACATCGCGATCGACCGAAAATAAAAAGCTTTACTTATTAACCAATGCATCTATTTATAGCGGTAAACAAACAGAACATTGAAAGGAAGGATTTTTGCACCGGGATCAGCCTGCAAATAACAGCCATGGGAACTTTCCCGTTCTACCTTCGGAGGGGGGGGGGGGAGTGAGAGCGGAGTGACCGGAGTTAGGGAATGGTGATCTAGTATTTTCATTCCGGTGTCTCCGATGCCATAACGTCGACAGTAGATTCTTCCGGATAACTCTGGTAAGTTCATACCCGATGCTCCGCCGGCGGCTTTGCGCGTGTGGCGTATCGTTAGCGGAGCGCCAAAGCCGGTCTACTAAAAGCTAAAACCCTCTAATGACGAGGTGAACTTATGGGAACGATTCAAATGCCCTTTTCCTAGCCACGTAGAGACACATGGCTGCGGGCGGAGAGCAGTTATTGGGAATTGTCCGAACGGCGCGCTCCGAAACGCCCAACAACGAACGCTGTACCTACGCTACGGCGCCGACGCGGAATCGGAACTCGAAATCAGGAGAACGCAGTCTTGGGCAGTAACTAGTTACTAGTAACGCGTTACCGGTAACTAGTTACTTTTTCCGGTGACTTTTACCTGTAACGCATTACTCTTTATTACTGGTAACTTGTAACTGGTAGCACTGTTACTTTTTTGTTAGGTAACTGTAGCTGTTTACGCCGTTACAGTTATTTTTTTTTTTTTTACTATATAAATTAGAACCCACTGTTGCGGACATGGAGAAATTGCCATCTTGGAGGTATTTTTCTCCGAACTCCTCGCTGACAAAAAAAAAAAAAAAAAATAAGAAAGAAGAAGCGAGGCCACGCATTAAACAAACGAACAAAAATGCCTGGTTTGGCCCACGACCGAGAATGCATGACGGACCAGTCAGCACGAAACCGGGAGATGAAGGAAGCGGCGCCCGCGGTGGTAGGGGAGGCAAACAATGTCTGTTTCCCCACCGACTTTGGCTCACTCCTCTTCTCGTGGGGACCACCTACGGGTGTCGGTGGTCGTGCGATGCCCCGAGTATTCCGGCTGGGCTTTTGTCTGGGATTTGTCTGTGCTGTCGTTTTTTACACCCAGCCGGCTCGCCGTTTCCTCATTCCTATTAGTTTTCAACAGCCGTCCCTCATATTGTTGCCGGAGTGAACACGACTCTCCAGACAGTTGGCGTTTCGGACAGAGACGCCGCGGTGGTCGTCGTACACTCCGTAAAGCAACCGTGATGGCCACTGAGCTCTGCTCAGTCCCTTTTAAATTCTGGGAAGCTGCCCGACCTGCTATGTTTGTGGTCTGCTTCCACAAGTATACCCCATAAGGTAACCATGTGGACCATCTCTGTCCTCATTCATTTCGGAGTGAAAAGTGAACCAAACCGTCTGGACCGAAGCGGGCCGATGGCAATTTTGAAATTGAAATTCCGGTTGACCCTAAGTTATGTCACAATTATTCCAACGAAATTATGCACAT
>JAZHYW010059329.1:0-12613 GCA_037355805.1 Ixodes ricinus | reverse complement strand
AGAAAATAACGACCGTATGCCAAGACCGTTATACTCCGCAGTCGGCGAGTCCTCATGACGCCACCGACGACCGTTAGGCCATTTATTTTGTTTCTTTAAATTTTTTTATCGCGGCGACTACTTCACCGTGCTTCGGACTCTCCAGCGGAGATCCGGAAGTTTCTAATAATTATTATTATTGTCGTTTGAAGGGCACTCTTAATATGCTGCTTTGTTCCTGACGCCATAAAAATATACGCCTCGCAAGTGGGCTCATTTTCGTCTTCTGCGCATGAGAAAGGAAGTAGCGGTGACGTCAGAACGCCGAGCCCTGATTGGCTGATCGCGGTCCCCTATATGAGCGTCGTCTGCTCCTTTGCAACAACGTCTGCTCGCAACGTCGTCTGCGTCTGTCTTACCTTTCCTGCGACTTTCGGAAGTGCAGGTCTTTACGAGCGAGCTCGACTTCGCCTTTCAGAGAGGGCAGACGAAATAACTCGAGCGGTTCGTAGTTTTTGTCGAACAACTAGCAGACGCGCATCAAGGAGGGAAGTCAAAGTACTCACTGCGAGGTGTCCCGAGACGCCGAGGTTTGTTTGCTAAGAACCGAGAGTGAGCGTGTTAGTGTCCGCAAGTTCCCTCCCAAATACTTTTTCCCCCCTTTCGTGTGCGGCAAGACTCCTCATTCTTTAACGGCGTCGGCGGGTTGGCGCAGTTAACGTCGTCTGCTTTACGTCTGCTTGTCAAAGCGATGGCTCCTTTACCTTTCCTGCGTCTGTCGGATATTCACCGCTTTTTCACCGGCGAGAGTCACCGTTGCCTCGGAAAACAAGGAGATGACAAGAGGAAGAGATTGACCTCTTAATCTAAAATTGAGGTCAGTGATCACAGTAACGGGAAGGGTTCACAAGGGTCGCGCGGGCACATTACATTCAGCACGCCAGCCGGTCGTGGGCAGACGGTCACCGAGTCGGAGTGGCTGCTAGGCCTATCTGCCGAGTTCGCTTGGTCGGTGTCGGTGGAATCGTGGCCGTTGGAGGGTGTTTGTGGATCCAGCGTTCTTGTTCGTCGTGGTCTGGTTCAAGTACTTTTTACTTTTTTCTTGCTGCTTGAAGTCGGGACGCGAGAGAAGCGCACGTAGAAAAATAAACGTCCGTTGGTCGTCGCGACCGCGACGCTGTCGGCCATGCTGATATGATCGTAACAAGTGCGTAGCTTCGGAGCTATCGTAGGATTTTGTCGTAACCTGCGCAAAACTTACGAAAATTTCGGTTCGTGAATACGAATTTGTTTTTAAGTTTTGTCTTACGCATATTTTTGGCGTAAGATAGTTTCGTGAATCTGGCCTCTCCACTTGCAAAAGTCGCAGGAAAGGTAAGACAGACGCAGACGACGTTGCGAGCAGACGACGTTGCAAAGGAGCAGACGACGCTCAGATAGGGGACCGCGATCAGCCAATCAGGGCTCGGCGTTCTGACGTCACCGCTACCCCCTGCGCGAGAAGCAGACGAACTTGCCCTCCGCATTCTTTCTGTTTAGATCAGGCGCGAAAATCCACACTCGACTAGGGCCTGAGTAACAGCACCCAGATGTTGGCCTAGACTCTGTATTACTCAGGCCCCACTAGTCCGTGTGGATTTTTCGCGCCTACATTCTGAAAATAAAGAATGGCATACACACACATCACACGCTCACGGACTCAAAGTTGTTCCAAAAGTTCAGTGTCCCCGACGTGTTTTTGTAGCGCTTTAAAAACGATACACTGATACCGCCAAGTGTTCTCCGGCCCAGGATTTTGGTGACATTAAATGGTCCAAGCACTTGCAGCGTTCTTGTCATGTCTTCTCGTTGGGTGCTGTATTTCACGCATGCACACAAAAGATGCTAATAACAAAGATAAATAATTGGGCTAATTTTATTGGTCTAATTGTATCCACAAACCAATCCGACCTTGAACTAAACTTTTTACTTTTTTATACGTGGCGCTAACTTTTCCCACCCATATTTTTATGGCGTCAGGAACGAAGACGAAGCAGCATAGGAAGAGTGCATTTCAAACGACGATAATAATAGTTATCAAAAACTGCCGGACCTCCGCCGGAAAATCTGAGGCACGGTGGAATAGTGGTCGCGATAAAAATCTAAAGAAACGAAATAAATAGCCTAACGGTCGGCGGCGGCGGTCTTGCAGTACGGCATATATTGTGCACCCTTACTTTTATTTCCATTTAGACTACGTCGAATTCTAACGCCAAGACTCTCTCCTCCTTCGTTTCAACTCGTTGTTTGTTATTGAATTAACAAATCAGCTTCAAATAAGGGTCGTTGCGTCCTCTAGGGAAAAAGAAACAAAAAAGAAAAACAAACAAGGAACATTGTGAGCAACACCTCTCATCAAAGCACACGCCGCCCGAGAACGGCTTCCCTTTTATTTTTTATTCTTATTTTTTTCACTTTGTTTCTTTATTTTTTTGGGTCCGACTGTTGTCTTGGGCCGATGCCGACCATGGCATCGCGTGTTATGATTCAAATAAAAATTGTTCTTGCTCATTTCGCGCCTTTGATCCCAATAAATACTCCCGTTGCAGTCGTCCCGCGGTGTTGTTGCTTGCTCGATCGCCGTCGGCGTGTCTCAGCTTCGTCAACGTAGCAGCTTGGGCGAGTTGGTTGCACATTACGACACACACCACAGCGCACTATAGAAAACAACACTCACTCCAGACACACGAAAAATAAAGCGAAATTCAAACAAACCGCGCTGACTCACAACTCTTTTTATATAACTTTGTCTTCTTCAACCTCTAGCAACACCGAATTTCCCAAATCACGCGCTACGATCTCCTAGATGCCTAAGATTTTTGTATCTTTTTCTGTCAGGTGTAAAGAAGGTGTACTAATACAGTTGTTAGAATTCCTGGCGATATGTTCTGCTTCGATAATTTCTCGAGTCAACTGGTTATTGTTCCTACCTAAAATTGTACAGGATGGCAGGTGAACGACGCACCCACAATCACGGCAGTGTATGCCTAGATGCCCTGAGTTGGCTCTGGTGCAGTTGGTTTTGTGTTCCCGGAGCCTATCGTTAAGGCATCGTCCGGTCTGACCAATGTACACTTTCCCGCACGAAAGTGGAAAAGAGTACACCACTCCATCTGCACACTCAACGAACCTGTTCTGATGGTTTTTGGTGCAGCAGACTGTTCGGTGGGAATCAGGCGAGTTGACTTGTTTACACAAGTTGCCAAGCTTGTTGGGTGCAGTGAAGACGACATTGATGTTGAACCTGTTGGCGATTTTTTTGATGCCATGGGAGAACCTGTGGAAGTAGGGAAGAACGACAGGTCTCGTAGATCTTTCTCTGGCTCCTGGTGTGACATACGTTCCCTTGTTTTTTGTTTTCAAGATGTTCTCTGCTATCGATGTTAATAACGACACGGGATATCCGGCGGATGTTAAGGGCTGTTTATACTCCGTCGTAACTTCAACGAGCGCAAGCGCTCGTTCACGCTCGCTGACGCTGTCTGCGAACGGGGTGTCTATACTCCAACGTCAAATTGAACGCGGCGCTGCGCTGAGCAGCTCGACGCGCGACGTCGTAGCTTGCGACGGACTTGGACATGCTCTACGTTCAACGTTGGACGTCGGCGCCGCCGACGCAGGCTATCCCAGAAGCCCTCGCGCGAATGCCTCATTCGGGAATCCGGTTGGCGGGTTCGTTGGGGCCGGTCAGAGTGTGCGAGATGCTGGTTTCTGGGATCTGAACCTGTCGTTCTTGCCGTGTGTCGTGTGCTGTTGTCGTGTTCCCGTGTTGGTGTGTGTATTTAACGTTCGTGCGCTTGACTGGGCGATTGTGTGCGTGGACGTGGACTGCTGCGAGGATGCGCTACCCTCGATTCTCGATAGGCCTATCGACCTAACAAGCCGGTGGTGGTGGGCCGTGGTGTCGGGGTGCCGGCAAAAGCTGGAAGCTCGATGACGCGCCAGAGGTAGGGTTAATTAGAATTAAGGATGACCTAATGTGTGTGCTATTTATAATCATGTGCCAGTCGCACTCACCGGCAGTCGTTCCCGATCGAAAAAGCATCGTCGAATGTACGGGAACGGCGGTCACGGAAACCTCTGAACTATTTAGCCGGCCAGAAATTTTCAATTGGGCTGTTCCAGCTTGTAAATGGTCTCAGCTTGTAAACGATAATAGCGATACGCGATGACAATTGGACTGAATCCTGTATTGTTTGTATAGGCTTTGTAGAGTGCGTTACAATTTCGAACGCGTACATTGCGTAATTTAGGTGTCGTCCGCTCTCTTCGGTGTCCGTTTTTTAAGTCAGCGTGAAAGTCTGCTATGATGATAACATACTGGACACCTGTCAGAAAGAGGTTTCTGTAGAATATCGAGTGCATAGATTTCATTGAAGCATTCCAGCGAAATCGCCGGAGTCGCTTGGCACAATTTCGACGGTTATCGGGCTTTTTTTTTTGACATTTGTGTGGCATTTAGGAGAAAATAAATACTGGTTTGCACTCGTTATCACCATCATTTGCTTGTTTTTGAACTGCTAACCGCTACCCCGAATGGTTGTTTTGAAGCGTGACATGACAACATGAAGACGAACCACACTGACCGATTGCCTCTAGGCTAGATGGCGCAAGCTACCGTCCTTAGATAACCCGTAGAGACGATGCGGTTGCCACGGAGACGCGCATGCGTAAAGTGGGGCAGTTCGTCAGGGCGCGCTGGACCAGCGTTGGTCTGCGCTGGACTGTAAACACCATCGTTCGGGCGCTTCTCGGCGCAACGTAGTGGCCGACGAACGTTGGTCTGCACCGGCGCGCGTTGCGTTCGTCGACGTTGGAGTATAAACAGCCCTTTAGTCTTTCGCTTTATTTCCGTGTGTCTGGAGTGACTCCATTCACACTGGAAGCGGATCCGCGCTTCGCGAGCGCGGTTGCGAACGCGGTTGTATGCAGATCCAGTAAGCACTGCACGCGCATTTGATGTCATCAAATGCGCGTGCAATTGTACTGAATCTTATACAACCGCGTCTCGCAACCGCTTTGCGAACGCGGATCCGCTTCCAGTGTGAATGAGCCCTGAGTGTTGTTTTCATAGTGCGCTGTGGTGTGTGTCGTAATCAGCTTCGTCGTCTTTGGTAGCGGCGCACCGGTAAAGGCGGCCTTTGATTCCAATAAATACCCTCGTTGCCGTCGTCCCGCGGTGTTGTTGCTTGCTCGATCGTCGTCGGCGTGTCTCAGCTTCGTCGTCTTTGCTAGCGGCGCACCGGTAAAGGCGGCCTTTGATTCCAATAAATACCCCCGTTGCCGTCGTCCCGCGGTGTTGCTGCTTGCTCGATCGTCGTCGGCGTGTCTCAGCTTCGTCGTCTTTGCTAGCGGCGCACCGGTAAAGGCGGCCTTTGATTCCAATAAATACCCCCGCTGCCGTCGTCCCGCGGTGTTGTTGCTTGCCTGATCGTCGTCGGCGTGTCTCAGCTTCGTCGTCTTTGGTAGCGGCGCACCGGTAAAGGCGGCCTTTGATTCCAATAAATACCCCCGTTGCCGTCGTCCCGCGGTGTTGTTGCTTGCTCGATCGTCGTCGGCGTGTCTCAGCTTCGTCGTCTTTGCTAGCGGCGCACCGGTAAAGGCGGCCTTTGATTCCAATAAATACCCCCGTTGCCGTCGTCCCGCGGTGTTGTTGCTTGCTCGATCGTCGTCGGCGTGTCTCAGCTTCGTCGTCTTTGCTTGCGGGGCGGCGGCGGAGACGGTTGATCTGACATACCGCGTTCGGCTTTGGCTGAGCAGACGGCGTTCGTAAAATGGCGTCAGCTGTTGCTGGCTTCACGTGGCGGTACTGTGCGTGCTTCCATTCATTCGGCGTTCGTTGCCATGGTGACGGCGAGGAACGCAGACGAACTTCATGTTGCGGAAGAACGCTGCGGCGCAGCGATACCAGGTGCGTTCTAAGGCCCTTCCCGCATGCTTTTCAATGGGCGGAAGGCGAACAAAAAGAGTTCGAAATAAGGACTTAACGCAGAATGCTGCATTTCTCCAGCGCCTCATAATATAACGAGGCTTACACGAAAAACGCGTTTTTTTGGCCATCCCGCGTCCTGTTTTTTTACCCGTAACATGGGTCTAAAGTATCAAACGGCCGTTTCTCTAATCTATCGATCAGATACTGCTGGTAGGGATCCCATATAACGCACGCATAATCAAGCATTGACCTTACGTGCAAGAAGTAAAGAGTTTTTTTACGTCTCGGGACGCGTGTTTGAAATTTCTACGGATAAAAAACAACATTTTACTGGCCTTAATAATTGTGTAGTCAATATGTTTATTCCATTTAAGTGATTGGTGAAAATAAACGCCAAGATATTTACATTCAGAGACATTACCGATTGTCAGGTTTTTGATAGTATAACTTGTAAAATATTTAGAGACGTTTCTAGCAAAATTAACGAGGTTACATTTTCCAATATTTAGGCTCATGTTCCATTGGTTACACCAGTATGCTATTTTATCTAGATCGCTCTGTAGGATCTCGATGTCTCTCGTCGAATTTATTTCCCTGTAAATAACGCAATCATCAGCAAAAAGTTTTATTGTCGACTGAATATTTTGTACAATGTCGTTAACGTAAATTAAAAACAGTAACGGTCCAAGAACCCTACCCTGGGGGACCCCTGAAGTCACGGAAACGACTGAGGATTTACGTCCATTTAAGACAACACATTGCTCACGGTCACTTATGTAATTTCGTATACAGTTTAGTACCTTACTATTAATATTTATAGAGCCTAGAGGCGAGCACGTTAGTGGAATTACACGTTACTAAAATAATAAATAGAGGGACCAACAAGACGACGCGACGATGTGTCGAATTGTCAGTGACTGTGCCTTATTTTATTCCTTCAGTAAGGTGTAACTCTTCAATAAAGTTCGCCGAAGATCGCTTGGTTTATTTCGACAGAAAAGGCTACGTTCGTCCGCAAGCACGAAAAAGATGTGGGCGACCTCTGGCCAACCCGGAAAAATTCTGCACGGACAGCGTGGTGGCCGTGGCCGCGAGGAAAAGCAACACATTTTGTAGGGACTACGTCTGTAAAATGGCTGGTTCGCATCACGCTCGCAGAGTTGCTTTTCCCAGGAGTGCGACAGCTTCAAGGGCAGAGATCACCAAGAGTTGCAATCTTGTGTCACGGCCCTCGTCTGCAACCAGAGGCACCTCTTTGTTCAAGAGCTCTCAGTGATGGCTTGCACGCAGGGACATATCTGACCAGTTTGCTGATCAATAGGGTTATTTTTCGTGGTGGTGAACTCACTCGCAAGACGGATTTTGAGGTCATGTGCACGGCTCCAGCCGATTCCACTCAGGTGACTTAAGCCTTGCCTGTCGTTTTCTTTAACTGTCGTTTAGCACGTCCTTCCCCGTGAATAACATGACTTCACATGCCGCTCCTAATGTAAGCGAGTGCGATTAATTTCACTTACATTTCAAGCCCGTTCACTCTCTTTCTGTGCCCGAACTTGGACTTGATTAATAGACGCGAGGACGGATTTACTGCAGCCATTCGCCTGGAACGCTATGGTACCTTTAGTTCTATGTCTCCGCGTAGGCGGTCACGTGGCCTCAAAATCCCTCTTACGGGTAAGTAAATCGCCGGTAGAGATACCCGCATTGGTCAGCAAACCGGCCCTGGTGACACTTCGGTGTTCAGTCGCTTCAAAGCTGATCTCGCGCGAAATCAGTGACTGAAAGTTTTCAGCAGTTTTAACTCAATTTGCGTTCGTCGAAGAGGCACGGATCGAACCACTGAATTTATATTTTATTAATTGTTTTAACGAAATAAATATCAAATAACTATCTCAATCAGTCGATATTACGATAATTGTTTTAGAACCCGACGGCACAACAATAAGCACAACTCCCTGAATCCAATTCTTATGCCCGGACATACTATACCGACGATGAGAAGTTACTTTAAACGTTGAAAAACATATCCGAGGCAATGGGTAGAAGTATACTGAGAAAAATAATACACGAGTTTTAAACTGACTAGTGCCACCTGTCGAACTAGAGTTTCAAAAGTGTTTAACAATATTGCCTCTTTTTTTTTTTGCCCGAGGACTGGTTGCCAGACTTGTACGGTCACTTATTATAAGTAACCAAATTATCGATAAGCAATTATTTTTTACTAATTCTGTAATCATTTGAATACATTTATTAAGGCAAGGGCCTTATATGTCCCATTAAGGCCTGTTCACACATACAGCGGAGCGCTAAGTTAGCGCTACGTGAGCGCTTCAAGGAGCGCTAATGTGGCGCTTCCTAGCGCGTGACTTCGTTCTAATATAGCGCGTGATTAGCGCTCCAGTAGCGCCTTGTTAGCGCTCCAGAAGCGCCTTGTTAGCGCTCCAGTAGCGCCTTGTTAGCGCTCCAGTAGCGATTCTTGTACCGCGGTGCCGCCGATAAGCGCTGTTAAGAATGGAACCTTCGGCGACCTTCTTCCGAGTTTCAACGCTGCGGAAACGAGTCATGACCAGTCCGGGAACGTCGCCTGCTGGACGGGGCCTACGCGAAACGAGTCCCGACGAGTACGGAACCGGCGCCTACGTGTCTGCGCCTGCGGAGACAGGTCTCAACGCGCCCGTGACGTCAACGGGACGTGTGTGCGTGCGTGCGGCTTGGTGCGCTCCGGAAGGGGAGAGAGGCCGGGCCTAACTGCGGAGACAGGTCTCAACGAGTCCGTGACGTCAACGGGACGTGTGTGCGTGCGTGGGGCTTGGCGCGCTCAGGAAAGGGAGAGAGGCATGACCTAATTGCGGAGGACCATGGCTACGACGCACTTCTGGCTACGACGCGGCGGACTTTGCTACGACGCACTTGACGGCGGGTTGCTGCTGCGCACTTGCTGCCCTGGCGGGGAGTGAGGGAGAAAACGGACCCTATATAAGGCGGAGCGCGAGGCTGCTCAGGAGTTCTCTCGGATTTGACGACTGTATCGCAACCATGTAATTAAACCGTTCGTTACGTTACCAATTCTCCCACCTCCACTGGACCCCTGGGTTCTTCACTTCGGGGAATGGTCGTCGTCACGAGCCAGGAAGCTCCCGGACGTGCGGCTCAAACCCCGCCTCTAACAACTGGTTGGCAGCGGTTGGGATCGGACCATGCGACATCGTGCTACATCTGCGGGTGAGCGTTTGGACTTTGCTTTGAGATTCGCCAGGCTTCAGATTATGGGTGATTAATTTTGAACTGCTGGGAATCCTTAGGTTTTGACTCGTGCGCTAGGTTTGTGTACAACCTTGCGACAAGTTTTAGAACAAAGCCAAAGCTAAAGAGCAGCGATCATGGATCTAATGAGGTTACTGAGAACAGATTTATTCTGTTTGTGTGAAGAATTGGGTGTGGAGGTGGAGCAAAAGATGAAGAAATCTGAGATCAGTAAAGCGATTTCAGAGAGCGCGGAAGCAGGGGAAATTAAAATTGCGTGGGAACTACTTCAGAACGCTAAAAAGGAGGCTGCAGCGAGAGAGGAACGAGAACGAGAACGAGAGCAGGCTGCAGCGAGAGAGGAACGGGAGCAGGCTGCAGCGAGAGAGGAACGAGAGCAGGAGCAGGCTGCAGCGAGAGAGGAACGAGCGCAGACTGCAGCGAGAGAGGAACGAGAGCGGGAGCAGGCTGCGGCGAGAGAGGAACGAGAGCGGGAGCAGGCTGCGGCGAGAGAGGAACGAGCGCAGGCTGCGGCGAGAGAGGAACGGGAGCAGACTGCAGCGAGAGAGGAACGAGCAGCGCTAAAAAGGTTAGAGTTAGAGATGGAACAACAGCGATTAAACTCACAGAACAGTAGAGTTGGGACTCCGGTGCGAGCAAGTGAGACCGAGTCGTATCAAATGAAGAAGCTCATGCAGCCGTTTAAAGTTGGGGAAGACGTGGGCCTGTTCTTAGTGAACTTTGAGAGGACATGTGAGAAGTTGAGCTTCGCCCCAGAAACGTGGCCGCAACGGCTTTTGACTTTGTTGCCCTGTGAGGCTGCAGAGGTTGTCGCGCGCCTTAGTGCTGGAGACGCGGACGACTACGACAAGGTGAAGTCCAGCCTTTTGAAACGGTACCGCCTTTCTGCCGAGGCGTTCCGTCAAAGGTTTAGAAACGCATCCAAAAAGAGCAGCGAGGGCTACTCGGAATTCGCTTACGGGCTTAAAACCAATTTGATAGAATGGTTGAAGAGCGAGGAAGTGTACGAAAGCCGAGACAAGGTAGTCGAGTGTGTGTGCCTCGAACAGTTCTTTCGTAGCATTCCGCAGTCAGTCAAGCTCTGGGTGCAGGACAGGGTAGGAGTCGACACTGTCGAAAGGGCCGCTGAGCTAGCCGAAGAGTACGCAACGCGTAGAAAGCTGAGCGGAGAGGAAAGCGAACCCGGCCGGAGCGATCAGCGCAAGACCTTCCGACAGGGAAACGGCTCGCGAGAAAACGGGCCCGAGAAGCCCGAAGCAGGACAAAAGGTCCCAGAAAAGAGCGCAGAACACTCGAACGGAGACGAGGCGCGGAAAAGCCAAACAGGGCAGTTCGAGGCAAGGAAGCCGTTCCTGTGCTACAACTGTCAGGAGCCGGGACACATAGCGGCCAGATGTAACAAACCGCGGGTTGTGTTCTCGACCGTGACCGGTAGTGACGAGGACCTGGAGCTCCTTCGTCCCTATCTTCACGAGCTCCAGGTAAACGGAAAGCCGTGCAGGGTGCTTCGGGACAGTGCAGCGACGATGGACGTTGTTCATCCGTCGTATGTAACGACGATCCGATTTTACTGGAAAGGTAGTTTGGATCAAGCAGCTGCTCGAAAAGCACAGTGTCTGTCTGCCTATGGCGACGGTAAGGATAACTGGCCCGTTCGGAGAGCTAGTGACAGAGGCGGCTGTCTCGCAAACAGTCCCGTTGGAGTATCCTTATTTGTTTTCTAACCGGTCAGAATTCCTGCTGCGCGAGAGGGGTCAACAACTGGGAGAGGGACTAGTTCAGTCAGGTACGAGGTCCAAATCGCGTCAGCTCGCCCCTTTGTTGACGAGTGATCCAGAGCCAGAGGCAGCTGTCGGGGAGCAGGCACTACCAGAGTTCGAGGCAGAGAAACGGGATGAGAGGGACCAGGTTGTAGAACAGCCTGACCTCGTAGCACTAGAAAGTGTACGCCGTCCCAACGAGCCGGCGAAAAAGGCGGAGGAAGACGGGATCAGTGAAAGATCTCTCGTAGCTCCGGCGTCACGTAACTTTGGTCCTCTGCTACGAGTAGACAGAGTGTCTTTGACAGTCGAGCAGAA
Source organism: Ixodes ricinus (assembly GCA_037355805.1). Lineage (NCBI taxonomy): Eukaryota > Metazoa > Arthropoda > Arachnida > Ixodida > Ixodidae > Ixodes > Ixodes ricinus. Next base: position 1,321 of record JAZHYW010059329.1, on the reverse strand, counting down.
GAGCGACCCTAGTGTGTCAGGGTTTCGCGGTACAGCTCAGGAGATTGCTAGGACCAATGTAACGGGGCATGAAAAAGGCGGATTGTTTTATCGGCGCTATAAGGACCGCATTTTCACGTCTAGAAATCACGTGAAAATCGATCACTACGACTTCAGGGCAAGAAAAAGGAAAGGCAAATTTAACGGCAATGCCGATGGGTTGAGCAGATTTTTCTGGCATCACGAAAAACAGTAGGGATGATCTCAGAGGTCTTCGTCATCCACGGGAATGAGGATCTAAGTGGGGGCACTTCGTTAAAACCCCAACAAGACCTCACAAATTGCAAAGAGTTTTTGTCTTTTGTATTTTGTTCATAGTGACCTCTTTGGAAAAATGAGTTGTGTTTTGGCGACAGCGGGTCTCGATACCCGCAATTGTCCTAAGGTTTTAAATTTGTAGTTTTTTTGCAAATTTTTGTAATCCGTAGTCCAGTCTGGCGGGTCTCTGGCGAATTCCGAGCGTTTGGCTGCTGTGTGGCGTGGTGTTGTGTGGGACGTTTCCGCTAATGCCTCCGTTGTAAGAGGTTTGGGAGTTTGTTGGGTGCTTGCAGCGTCTTCTCAAGGCCTACTCCAAGCCCACCTCTTCAGGCCAGCGATTGTACCACCGGCCTTTCGAGGTTTCCCTGGCCCCGGAGGGGCTGTTAAGAATGGAACCTTCGGCGACCTTCTTCCGAGTTTCAACGCTGCGGAAACGAGTCATGACCAGTCCGGGAACGTCGCCTGCTGGACGGGGCCTACGCGAAACGAGTCCCGACGAGTACGGAACCGGCGCCTACGTGTCTGCGCCTGCGGAGACAGGTCTCAACGCGCCCGTGACGTCAACGGGACGTGTGTGCGTGCGTGCGGCTTGGTGCGCTCCGGAAGGGGAGAGAGGCCGGGCCTAACTGCGGAGACAGGTCTCAACGAGTCCGTGACGTCAACGGGACGTGTGTGCGTGCGTGGGGCTTGGCGCGCTCAGGAAAGGGAGAGAGGCATGACCTAATTGCGGAGGACCATGGCTACGACGCACTTCTGGCTACGACGCGGCGGACTTTGCTACGACGCACTTGACGGCGGGTTGCTGCTGCGCACTTGCTGCCCTGGCGGGGAGTGAGGGAGAAAACGGACCCTATATAAGGCGGAGCGCGAGGCTGCTCAGGAGTTCTCTCGGATTTGACGACTGTATCGCAACCATGTAATTAAACCGTTCGTTACGTTACCAATTCTCCCACCTCCACTGGACCCCTGGGTTCTTCACTTCGGGGAATGGTCGTCGTCACGAGCCAGGAAGCTCCCGGACGTG
>JAZHYW010059328.1:0-13591 GCA_037355805.1 Ixodes ricinus | reverse complement strand
ATTTTAATTCAAAATAAGATAACAAAATTTACAAAACAAAACACATTGTAACAACATTTTTTTTCTGACGCAGTAGAATGCAACGCGCTCAAACAGTCATTCACGAGTGCACGTTGGCAGGAGGTAAATCTATAGAAGATTTTCTAAAATTAAGTTTTGTTTTTACGATGCCTTTGCATAAGCGTCGCATCGGTGTATATGCAGCCGAAAGAGTACAGTTTCATTAACACTATCTAACTTGTAAATATTAACGCAACGCTTCTTTTTCCTCGTTCGGATTGTGCGGCGGGGTGATGTAGCTGTTTTGCTGACCTTTTGGAACAGGCGGTGTGCGGGCTGTATCTGTTGATTCGGCGGCACGCCGTGTTTTGTTTAAACGAGACTAAGCACGTGCACGGCGATAGCAAAGTTGGAAGCATATCAATAAACTTTAGTTGCCAGTTAGTGCATGTCCTGTGTGCTTCTTCGTCCTTTTGTCCCGTCTTTTTTGCGCTATTTTTAATATGAACAAGATTGTAATCACATTCAAAAGATTGGCGGTGTTTTGTGTTTTGGTGGATCGAGAGTTTCTTGTTTCTTCCTAATAAAAATTCAGTTGTAAATCAGCCCGCTTGTCGGGTATCATTCCTCTCACTCGTCCTTCGTCTAAGTTTTCTGCTATTTTTTTTTTTTGTAATGCATCACCAATTTGCCCAAGTTGCCACTCTTATACAAGTAACTTGAGGAACTCGCGGACGAGAAACGAGTTTGAATAAGTGGCGTTCGAAAACCTACTTCCCGTCTTGCACTGCCTTGCTCTATCTGTGTTACCATGTGACGTAAGCAATTCAAATTCATTCGAAATTATTTCGAACATTGCCATGGTTGATAATACATGATAGCAAGTACATTTTTTTATTTATAGCAACCACTGATCAGCGATAAAAACTCGCCAGAACAGCTGGACAATCCAGAACTCTGAGACCGACATGTATGCAGCAAAGACATGTACGCGCCACACAGCTTCAAACTTTTCCCGAAGGGTTAACACATCCACACGGCGTCGATTCTTGATCGATATTCAAGCGTGCGGTATCCAATGCATGTACTTTTATCACAGAGGCAGCCACGACCGTTTACACAATGTTTTCAGAAACTTCTCTGTCGAAGGACGGCGAACGGGCAAAAAAACGTGTCTTCTAGCACGCCGCCGTCCAGCTCTGCAACGCTTCACCCGGAGGACTTTACGCAGGCCCAAGATAGCCGATTCGGAACTTCCCGCTGCAGCACTTCCACTGCAGCGACAAAGTGGGGCAGTGCAGCGTGCACCCGACGGGTTACAAGAAGTTTGATGGTGTGAAATCAGTGCTGGGGTAGCTCACGCCAGCAAAAGCAAAATATCAAGCAAAATACTGTGATATTTAGGCTTCCTTCGACTTGCAAGTTGTACATGTGACATCACCTCACCGGAGAGCAGGGGAAAAACAGAATTTTGGTCTTTGTATACCTTATTTCCGCAGTTCTTTCAGTAGCTTTTTTGAATTTGGAGATAATAAATCATGCCGCGACAAGTAAAGCCCGTGTATTCTGAAACCGTGCTTTGTCTGGGTAGCTCGAGAGACTGCCGGAGCTGGAAGAACACTGGGTTAGTTCAAGGGTCAAATGGGACCACTTGCGTCGACCCAAAGCCCTACTATGAAGCGAGCGTATTAGAAGTCGGATGGCACCCACCATCCAGGGAAACCGATGCGCAGGCTTAGTTTCTTCTCCACCCAGAATCCTTGAGCGAACAGCATTCTCCACACCACAGCCTGAAACCCAAAGGACAGACCGCGCTCGGTTACATGGCTTGCATTGACGTCGCATCAGCCGCCATTGCTCCAGACCATGCTCCGGATGCCCGTACCTTTTGCAGTATGCGTTTGACACCATCGAATTTCTTCTTCTCGGCAAGGCTTGCCGAGAAGAACAAATTCGATGGTGCGAAATGTATGCTGCACAAGGTACGGGCACAGGAATGGTAACGAGCAGAAGCGGCTGGTACGGTGCCTTATGACGTCACGTGCAAGGCATGTATTCCCGCCAGGCGGTTAGCGATATCGACTCTGTTAGAGTGCCTCAATGTTGCTTGCTTGCTGGACCATTGAGGCACTCTAAGCTCCGATAAGGCTGCGCTGCTCCGTTCAACAACTGCGAGGTGTCGTGTTCATAGTGAGGCATAAATAACCCAATACCACCTAGAAGGCAAGGCCCGTGCATTACGTCATCATTAGCACCGCACAGCTTGCGTCAGCCTCTCCGCCAGCACATCTTGCAGCATGCCAGGACGAGTGCAACGCTAGCACGCGGCATCGCCAAAGCGCGCGCGTCTGCCGAACTTCAGCCTGTTTGCCACTTGGGGCGGGTCGGGGACCCACGAACGATGACGTCATGCCCATGCCTTGTGTTTTAGTTGGTATTGCCTAACCGCCTTAGCGTACGCTGGTGTAACAGGGGAGTTGCATGCATAGGGAAGTCTTACTGCAGTTCTGTTGGAACACGTAGTTTTTACCGCAGTCTGGAAAAAAACAAAGAAAACATAACATGCATTAAACGTGGTTGAAAGATGCACTGCAGTATTCAGTACAACTTCTCCTGACACTTTTCTATCGGGTAGCCGTACATCCCAAGTAGCACAGTTCTCTGTGGCAAAATTTTGTGATGCGTCAGATTGACATGGAGACGTTCAGCTGGAGGTTTCCAGCTGAACGTAGAGGAAAGAAACGAAGGAGAGAAAAGAGACACACTGCTGGACTATCAACCATTTACTAAAAATATTTTTAGTCTACACTTGTGAATTATACTGTTGCGTTCCCTAGGGTAACTTCTTCTTCAGTGTGAGCTTTGATGGATAGCGTTCACATGTTCCCGACTTGGTTGCTCACATGGGGCACTCTTTGAAGATACAGATTTTGCGAACGCTAACCATCAAAGATCACGCCAATGTAAAAGCTACCCCTAGGAACGCAACAGTATAACTAATGACTGTAGATGAAAAAGATTTTCAGTAAATCGTTGATAGTCCAGCAGTGGGTGTCTCTTTTTTCTCCTCCTTCGTTGTTTCCCCTCTACGTTCAGCTGAAACCTTCAGAAGCATGTCAAACCAACTAGCTCAGCTCCAGGCAGTCACAGATTGGCGCATCACTAAGTAATATGTACCAAGTAGCTCAACTTAAACCTATGGCCTAAATTTCTTTTTGTCTGTCAATTGTGGGCCTTGAAAGGCCGGAAGCCAAGGTATATCATCCGACTTGTTTGACCAGAGTCTGGGTATTTTGGCTCTAATTCGCCAAACAATTAGGTGCGAAAGTTCGGCTTCACTTCCTCGATTTCTCGTTATTATCTGGCTTCATTGGGCGTCAGTTTGTTTTCCCCTGGCAACTTTGGGCCTAGATCGCCAACCAAATGCCAAACAAGTTTGTATTGTTTGTTTATACTGACAACTAAATTTATGTAAAATAATACGTTCTCAGCTTTTAAAAGGGCGATGCAGAAATTTCTGTACTCCTACTAAGCGCTTACTGCTTGACATTCATAACGTATAAAACACACATTGATTTTTTTTTCTCTAGCCCAGTCACAAAAAGATATCTGGGAAAAACGAGCAGAGTCCCCCTTAACTCGCAGTGAAAACAAGTGGCCATGTTATCTAGAGCCAATTATATACCTCCAACATTAAAATTTAAAATGAAAACAAATTTGTTTCATTTGCTTTTTTAAAGCGCATTGAACTAGAACGAAATTTGAAAAGGCACCTTGTTATATAAGTTTCTTCTACAAAACCAAACAATACAAACGTATATTGCATATGGTTTGGAAAGCAATGAAGTTTGTTGTACGTGGCGTTCGTATGAATAACTGCTCTAAAAACTAGTTCAAAAAATCAGATTTTATCAAAATTGTTTGCAGAGGCGTGCTTTGGGATTAAATTATAAACATAAATTTAAGTGCTGACTGTTATCCTTGAATAGACGATCCTAGAAACGTACTGCGGATCTTGCGCTCATGATTTTGGATCGAGCGGGAATAAAATATATCACAGACGCCAATCGCCGAAAACGGTCTGCCGTCCTTTCCTGGTCCTTTGAGTTTTTATTTATTTAAAACTGAATGTGTCTCAACTTCCATATATAAAGCGTCGTCTTTTGCGCGATATACGCAGCAGCATACAACGGCCGTTCGAGATTGACCAGGACGTTTACTACTACAGAAAAAAAATCCGACAAGCATGGAACTACGTCCTTTTATAAGCATTCCACGTCCGCGTCCAGGCACCGCTGTCATCATTTTGGCAGATCCCTGACTCCATTGGTCTTGAAAGAACCGGGCTGCATATGACTGCAGTCACACGAACGTGTCCCTCGCAAACTGTTGGCACCATTCGTACCACGTTGTCCGTACCATATCGTTTATTCACCATACTGTGCTTGCAATCTTCTCAAAATGAATGCTAGTTTAGCTTTCTCCCTTACCAGAAACTCGCCCCGCTGCTCCACAGCTACGAAGTCCAGACGCATTGCGCGCCGCCATGATAGTTGCATGTGCTGCGCATGGGTCAAATACGTCATTCCGGGAGCAGGATGGATTACATAAACTTCGTTCACACGTTTCATCATGTTACACTTGTAGATTTATTATGGAAAAACGTCCCGGTCAACCTCTAATGACCCTGTAGAAAAATTTGAAGAATACTAAAAAATACGAAGCTACCCCACTGCCTGAAAGACGTGAAAGCTACATTAATGCGGGTAAGTGCAGATGAGTTATGCGGCCATGGTGAAATAATATAAGGGTATCGCTCTAAGTCAGTTAATTAACTAAAATTGTTTATTATACTTTTTTTAATCATTGAAGATAAAGGTATGGTTACAATTTAAAAGTTGCTGAGCGTCTGTAAAAAACTTATTAAATAGACTGCAACACCAGTTGCGCTAATAATGCAAAAACGCGCACGGGTTTTTATCTTTTTTTATCCGCGTTTTTGCATTGTTGCATTGCGCCGTGGCACGAGTGGTAACTTTGGAGCACGCTTCCCACGCGACCCAAATCTTTCTAAAACTCACTTATTTGGTGGTTTACAACTATTTTCAGCAAGTTTTTATTTAAAACCATACTTTTATCTTCATCAACTAAAAGGTTAATTAACACAGTTTAGTTAACTATTTGACTTACCATGACGATTAGCCCCCTAAATTATGTCCATCTGGACATATACGCACCTGCACAGATCTTATTAGTGCAGCGGTCACGGCTTTTTTTAAACGAACCTTTGAACCAACAGGAAACATTCTGTATATTACTTATAGGACTCAATTGCGACACCCAACAGGCCATACCAGAAAACGTAAAATTTATGTGAACAACCCATCATGCTGAACTTTTGAATACACGGTAACGCTCAAAGATAAGGGCAAAAGGAGGAGAACTGGGCGCTGCAATCACAGTGCATGAAGTCCACAGTGGTGTCCATTTTCCTCCTTTTGTCATTGTCTTTGATCGCTACGATATGCATTCTCAAATTCAGCACCAACTCGCCCAACAGTCAGCGTTGTTCAGTTCCATCGTGATCCTGCGGCTTCGTCAACTCACCAACATGCTCGCTGCCCGCTACCAAGATGGCGCAGACGATGATGACCTCGCTCAAACACACCATGGTCAGGGTCTGTGAGCTCACGTACACAGAAGCAAGGACATGTGCCAATAGTCGCACAACGGTGGCGGCCACTTCACGAACCTGGACAGCTGAATGTCTCCCAGTCTGACAGGGCACGTTTGGCTCCGTGCACAGGGGACAACATATGGTACCTGAGCCTCGTCCATTTGTGGGGAAGCACAAAGAGCCCGGCGCCAGCTGTGACGCGGAGGAAGAAGCAATGGCGTTTCGTGAAAGCGCTGATGTCGACCGCATAAACCAGAGGTGTGGGATGAAGGCGTCTGGCCCCTGCAACCTTCAGCAGGATGGACGATAAATTCAAGGCAGTCACGGCAGTGTTCAAGCGTGCAAGCTGACAAGCCTTTATTGGATGTTTTAGAAGTAATCCGACTTATTTCGTTATTCGATGCATTATCTGTCGGACGTTCACGTTCAATTCTATCAATTTATTTACGTTGCTTTAATGGCCGCGTAAGGAGACTCCAGATGAGGGGCGGGATAATGAAATATAAAAAAAGTGTTTTAATGGCGGCCCTAAACGGTAAGCTGAAGCACTTTTCAATGATTCTGAGTTATGAGCGGACTTTAAAGCTTTTCGTTTTATGAATTCAGTTATGGCACTTCGGCAAAAGTAAACGTAAACCGCATTTATGTTGAAAAATACGTGCAACCAATACCGCGGCGCATGCGGTGAGCCTCATTGCCCCCAGTTATCTGTCCAAAGCCTCGTGACGCCCTCATAGGCAATACCAAGCCAGTTAAGTGGTGAGCAAGAGTCATTGATCCCGCCGATGACGTCACTTTTGTTAGTTTTCTCTCCGCTCTCGCGCTCTCCAGCGTTCGGGTGAGGCTTCGTTAGTCGGCGATTACGACGCTCCTACTAATAGGACAGAAAGAAAACTCAAGACTCATTATTATCAAGGTGCCTACATCAAAACCTTCAGTTTTTTTTCTTCGATTTCAATGACCTCTTTAGGTTCCCATTAAGATGACCAAGGGTGTCGTGATCGAAAATGCGATCAATTTTGACACGAAAAAGGACGCCAAACTGATTATGTAGTAAAACTTGCCTTCTTTAAAATTCTTTAAATTGGTCTAGCATCTAATAGTAATTGCCATCACAGGGTTCGTACAGGATTCAAAGACAGATATTCAAGGATATTCAAGGGATTTCAAGGGCCTGTGGGAGTATCAAGGGCCTGTGGGAGTATTGATGATCAATACTTCGGTTGCAACATGGCCCATAAAACCAAAAATATAAATTTGATTAACAGACTTTCGATAGTTAGCCAACATTACCAGGACGGTCAAGGGCGATTTACACACTGGCGTGGAGTCCCACCGAGTGTGACTGCAACCGTTTTCTAAGCCTCTTACGACCGCTGCGCCACGCAGCAGCAATGGCAGCTGTAGGCGGCTTAAAACCACGTTGCCATAGCAACCCGTAAAAGGATTAACGTCGCAAGCCGTTGCAGTCGCACTCGGTGGGACTCACGCAAGTGTGTGCATTACCCTTTATTTCCATATCCAGTGTCCGCTGTGCATTATAAATACATCGCGAAGACGGCAGTAATAAACCAAAATGCGATAAGGTTGAAAAATCATGAATTATACACCAAGATAGTAACAAAACAAGCCCTTACCTTTCAGGGTGATAAAAGAGTTATCTTAGAATATGGAATAAGTTCATTAGCATATGAACATTATTTTGCTAAAAGGATGAAGTTTTTCTATTATAAGATACCAATTATTTAGTGTGATGTTGTCACCCTTTATGATAAAAGAAATATTATCATTATTAAGAAAGAGGCTTGTAAACGATAATTCAATAAATTTGCGGTATTGGCTTATTATGTCTTCTTGTAACCAACAACCTAAATCCCAACTTATCATACGAATTCGTTCTATGTGTTCTTTCTTTTGGAAATACAAGTTTAGTATGATATACAAAGTCATGTTGGTTAAATATTATATATTTGTCAATAAGATCCCCTCAACTGGTTCAAATGGTATTTTTTCAGAGGCTAGCTCATATTTATCTATATATGCTATACACCTTTTTGGAACTTTATAGCTTTCTTTTAATTTTACATGGCTTTCTTTTATTTTTTAAATTATTTTAATGGTCTTTCAATTTTTTATGGTTTTCTTTTAAAATATTATATATTTGTTTACGTTATTTTTATTCTTCAAGGTATAAGATAAACACCATCAAGGTTTTCACTGGGATTGTCAACATTTACCAACCTCTTCTCTTTCATATCATAATTTCCCCATCATCTAATTGAAATTCAATTTCTCGGATCTCCTCTAATTCCTGTAATGTTTCGTCTTTAAAACCCAGCATCTCGTTTCATTAATTAGTAAAAATATTTGTTATCAAAATTTTATTTTATTCTCATTATTCACCTTATCAATTAGTAAGAAATTATATTTATGTTGTGTTCTAGAGGTGTAGACCCTTTGAAATTCATATAATGCAAATTGTATTTTAGATGTTGTCATATATCCTTTTATCTTTAAATCAAAACAAAGTTATATAGTTGCAATTCCTTTTTAATACCGGTGGAATGCTATGTAAATCATGAGCGATACATATGATTGAGAAATTCTTCTTTCTTGATATTCTAAACATATCTCAAACTTTTCCCCATGATTTTTTTATATCGAGTATTTTCGAGATCATCAATAACAATAAGATTTTATTTCAGATTCGTCAAATTCATAAATGCCTATTATATAATTTTCATCATCCCTAAAGAATGCTACTTCTTCACCTGTCTTTTCACTCAGCTTCTTATAAATATTCTGAAGGAATTCATATTTCTGTTCACTTCACATTTTTGCATACACATACAGCCTGTTGTAATAAACATAGTCAAACAGTAAATTAAAAACATAATTCGTTTTGTCAGAACCACTTGGACGATATACTATTCGCGACTCCAACTAACTATAGGGGGCGCCACTCGCTTTCCAAAATGGCGGTTATAGTGAGGGTCGGAGGTGCGTGCCGCTGCTGAGCCTGTCTAGTGTGCTGGCTTCACTGAGCGACACAAATTATGTCTGGTAATACGAGGAAGCTAGGATGTTATGAGAGCAGGTCACCCCTTTATCCTGAAAACAAAAACGGTGTTGAGCGTAATACTTACTCCAGGAAGCACGTTTTAATTCTGGAGCGAAACCGAAACTAACCTCTATTTTGGATTTAATTTGACGATATAGGTCTTAATTTCAAATTATTTTATAGCTGAAGATGTGTCTCACATCGTAATGATTTAATTAATTAAGTTGTTCGCGGAAACTTTTTTTTTTGACATACGTGTTTGATTCAGGCACTTCAAATTATATTGGAGATTTCAGTGTCCCTTTAAAGACAGGGCCTTTCATGCATTTTAGAGGTAACATAAAATATTGTAGTTGTTGAAAAAATCAGTGCTGATATTTGTGCGTTCTCGCTGCCATTTCTCGCTCAGATAGTTGTGTTGTTAAAGAATGAACTGCGGGCCTTTTAATTGGTTTGAGGTATTTAGATGATAAATTTTTACAACATGTCCACAAAAGGTATAAATTAATAAACGCTGTTCTCACTACAACAACCCAAAGACGGAATCCGAGTCAGTCAGCTGAAGTGTGTATGTTTTTTTATAGCAACGCGTGACGCATAGGACTTTATATTGCATCCAGTGTTTGACTGTTTGTCTATCTTGATAATAATGTCAGAGTGTTTCATATGCTAAAAAAATGATACCTTTCTGGAAAGACTATTATGGTTAAATGACGTATTTTTGTGATCGTAGCGTTAAGGGGGCATAAATTGCCGTGATCTGTATTATTAATAATAGTATTAAAATTCAGATAATTTAATATGCAATGTTTTAATATTTAATATAATTTGTTGCTTCTTATCTAATTTCAAACGGGCGAACAAGTATGACAATCAAAAGTGTGCTAATTGTCATCACTGGTGCCAACTGCAGCATTTTTAATGACCAAGTTATAAAACAATAGTCTAAAATCAATCAAAACATTCTCGATAATGTGAAAAATCCCTGTAAAATTGCATTAATTGTGGGTAAAGCGCATTTTGCTTTGAATGTCGCGACTTTTGACACTCGGCAAGAGGTACAAAGTCGCGGCCAATATCCTCCCAGCCCTAATACCCTAAAATAAAAAAGTAAAAAAAGATGTATATATATATATATTTTTTTAATTATCAAATTTTTTATAGCATTTAGTTACTTTCATTTTTATGCTCCGTCGTTTTGCCAATCTCAGCCTTTCCAGTTCGAAGGAACGCCTACCTGCTTGCACGTCTGCTCACTGCAGCACGTTGCGTTGTCGTTGCAAGCCGGTGAAACAGTGAAACAGTTGTGAGTTTTAGTATTGCGTATACGAGCAAACGCAAGCGCTGTGTGTTTGCGTTAGCTCTGCGTGTTCTACACTGCGCGTGCGCAGAGCCCACAATTTTGGTCTTGGATTGGCGCATGGCGATGAGGCGCACGCACAACGTGGGGCACGCAACTCTAACGCAAACGCACAGCGCTTGCGTTTGCTTCTATGCGCAATACTAAAGCTCTCTAGTAAAGTACAATCCCATACCGGCTGCAGCACTACGCTGGGACAGTAAAGAGTGTTGTTTGCGTTCGGAAATGACAATTCGCGAGCCATGATCGCGCGTAGCTCCGCCGCGCACGCTGCACGGGAGAATCGGGGGACCCTCACTAGAGCGCTTCCTTTTCCGCCACGGGAGGGCGAGCAACTAGCTGGAGACGCGAATATTTCAAAATGGCCTTTACTAGTACATTCCCATTGATATGCTTTGACTCTGATAAACTCTGAATAGTCTTTCATTTAGTATAGTGAAATATTTTAAGTCTACTGAAAAAAATAATAATAATAATAATATTAATAATAATAATAATTCTTTTATTTTCTGTGCCCACAAACAACTTTTCAGTCTTCACTGTGGTGCACTAAAATACTAAAATACAAACACCGCAAAAACTAAAATACTAAATACAAATACCACAAACATCTCATTAAGATATCTAGGCGAAAGACATCCATTCACGAACAAGCAAAGTAAATCTCCGAAGACACATGAAAATATCAAGGTGATGTTCCTTATTGAAGGCCAATTGAATCCGTGACAAAGGGGATACAGGGGACATGCAAGATGGATAAAACGTTAAAACATTCCGGCTGGCCCTTGATGGAACATGGAAGTCAATAGATAGTAGTAAATCCATTCACCTGACGTGACCATGAAAAACTTTATGAAGAAAACACAAAATCTCTGGACTGCCTCCTCATGGCAAGTTTATATAATGCAAAACGGTGAAGTAGCGTCTCATAATGATAAAAAGACCACCTTCCAATATAGCGGTCATATACAATTCTTATCACCCGCTTTTGTACATTTTCGATTTCTGTTGCCTGACCAAGAGATAATGAATTCCAGATTACCGAGCCAAATTCTAACCGTGATCTAACTAGTGACCTAAATAAATGCAACAAACAAGAGGGTGATGAGAACCGCCGGCATAACCAAGAAATAATGCCTAACACTCTTAACGCAGCATTAACAGTTATAGACACGTGTTCTTTGAAAAAAAGTGAACTGTCAATACGGACACCAAGATTCCTTACAAGAGATACCCGGGGTATCAAGGCGCCTTCAAGGTTGTAAGAAAAAGAAATGAATTCACGCTTTCTAGATAGTACAATATGTTTAGTTTTCTCGGGATTAAATGACAAGTGGTTTTTAAAGCACCAATTGGAAACATGCTCTATGTCAGCTTGAAGACGAATGCCTTCCAATACTGACCTTACACTTAAAAATAGTTTAGCTTCATCGGCAAAGAGAAGAATTTTTGCGGTACTAACACAGGAAACAATATCATTTATAAACAAAATAAAAAAAGCGGTCCCAGGATGGAGCCCCTGGGGCACCCCGGATTTAGAAACAACCTCGTCGGAGTAGCTTTATTCAACACGAACAGAGTTTCGATGACCTTTTTATAAAACTAGAAAACCATGCGCACAGGTGTGGGCCGATACCATTCAGAGCGAGCTTTTGTATGAGTAAATCATGACTAACACGGTCGAACGCTTTCGACATGTCGAAATGAATAGCATCCACCTGTCCCCTACTGGACACAATTGGCGCTGAGAAATTTAAAAATGAGCATACGTTAGATTCTATCGATCGCCCCTTTAAAAATCCGTGCTGAGCTTCAGTTATCATCGGGCTTAGATAAAAGTAAAGACGATTATGGACTACTTTTTCTAATACTTTTGCAAATCCACATGACAGTGACACCGGCCGGCAATTGTTAATTAATGTAAAATCACCGGATTTAAAAATAGGCACAACTGCGGAGAATTTACAAAGTTCGGGGAAATAACCCTGTGCAAGAGACAAGTTGAAAGTATGCATTAAAACTGGAGCAAACATAGAACAACAACCTTTTATAATAAAACTAGGTGTGCCGTCAATGCCGTCAAAATAATTCAAGTATAAAGAAAATTGTTGATATAAATGGATTTCGTAAAGTACGTCAACATAATAAGGGACATCATAAAGAATAAAAAAGTAATTAAGGATCAAATGATACACAATAAAGAAGCGAAGGAATCATTAGGAAATTATACGGAATTAGAGTTAGTATTCTGCTACAAAAGAACTTAAAGGAGTCATGAAACGCTTTTCCAACTTTTTCCTGTTTAGCTTTCCTCCTCAACTCATAAATCGCGCATTCTACCAAACAGTTTAAGAAGACGGAAAGGGGAGTCCCCTCTTGCTCGGACTCTCGTTTGTCTAATCCGGGCACATCCATTCTTCCCCTAGAAGATTAGCCGTCGCTCAAAATCCAGACAAAAGTTGCTTTCCCCACCCCGTTCACCCCGAAGCTGACAGTGCTGTGGAAGCTACGTGCTCCTTGGGCAAGCCACACTTTTGCCACGTGATCACGCTCTCTCGCGCATACCCACGCGCAGAGAATGAGGTCAGATGGTGAAAGGGAGGCGGCTGATTGGTCCGGCAAGCGCGTAGCTTCCACCACAATGTCAGCTTAGGGTGAAAGGATTAAATGAGCTCCGGTGTCGTGTGACGTTCGTATGGGCCCGGTGACGCGCTGCGGGGGCCCGATGACGCGCTGCGGGGTCCGCGGATGTATCACAGAGAAAAGGCAGCGAGCTTACGAAGGAAAGGAGGTACGAAATAGTCCGCTGTTGTTTTTTCAAATTTTCGTACCGAAAGTCAGGCTTTTGACTTTCTACTTTTTTCTTTTGGCCCACTGAACGATGTGCTATTAGTAAAATACCAATATAAATTGATATATTGCAGTCCAAAATTAGTTCCATGGGTCCTTTAAATACCAGACTGAGACGATACAAGATCACAATGCAAAGATAAAAGAACCAACATTTGACCTTGCACAATTATTAGATAAGCCGAGTTTGCCAGGCATTACTGCATCCACTCCAATATATCTTACCCTTCATCGAGAGTCAGAAGAAATCAGTGAAACTTTTGGTCAGGATTTTTATAGAGAATTTGAACTACCTCGTTCGGAAGATACCTTCAATGAATATCAGGATAACATAAATGAACTTGCAGAAACCTTCGGTGAATATATAAGACTATCATAATCATTTTGAGGTCGAAAAGGACAACCAAGCAAGGAAATAAAAAAGCTGGTAATGAACTGAAAAAATAACTGTTAGAAGCACAATATAGTGTTGTTAAAGGAAAAATAAAATTTCTTAGAAAGTACAAAGATGGACTGAGAAAGATTATAAGTAATGAGGGAAAATCGTTGGAAATGGTATTTATAAAAGTGTTGATGATCTTATAAAAAAAAACATTATATATTATTATAGAACATAAAAGAGGAGGAAATATTTCTGAGGAAC
>JAZHYW010059327.1:0-13851 GCA_037355805.1 Ixodes ricinus | reverse complement strand
TGCTCATCCAGATCGAAACGAACAGGGTGGGGATTGAACCCAGGATTCCTGGTTCTGCAGCGTGAGCTTTCGCTCTCCGGTGCTCCGAGCTGGTTTACGCGCTTCGTTCGCCTCCGATCCCCTTCGAAGATTTCTGTCTGCTGCTGCACCGCACAAAAATACAACCTATGAGAGGCGACGCATGTGTGACGTAGCGTTGCCGTGGCAACGTGTGTGTCTCGCTACCGCGCGACGAGCTTTCACTTTCAATTTTAGAGTGACCTCGGCCGATGCCACGACCTATGCAGCCAACCCGGTAGAGAACGTGCCACATAACCTCGTGCTCCGCGAGTCCCCATAAAGCTCTATTCACACGATGCGTCTAGTTGGCGAATCTTGTGTCGCGAAACTAGGTTTCGGGATCACAGATAACCCGTGTGAACGCGACCGAAAACGTGGCGTGCCCTCCGAAAGGGTTCCGCCTGCTCCTCGTTTCTGGAACAATCTTTGCAGAAACCTCACCGAGGCCTGTCAATCACCCGAAGGAGAAACGCGGACACTGCCAATGGCCGCTCGGCTTCGCTATGACGTCCGACCTTCGAGGCGGAGCGAGCTTTTGGAAGAGTCTGATATTTGGCCGATTCCGTATCCGAGCCAAAGCCGAAAGAGAAAAAGCAAACATGGTGGCGAGCGACAAGCGGGGAAGCGGTGCATTCAGGTTGTGTACGGGCGATATCTGTTAGCAGTACAGGTTGGTGGCGCGGTGCAGATTCGTCGACAGTCGCGACGAGTGAAAGCACCGCATGTAAACATGACGACTGGAGCTAACTTATAATTTAGAGGTGCAAAAATGTCTGAAATGCTTCAAAGATCATCTACCGGTTCTTTGACGTTCGCGGTCTTTGCCGGGTTTGGCAGGACTAGTAAACCGAATCTGACGAAGATTACGATGCGTATTAATAAAGCAGGCTCAACTAAGAAGCATCTCAATCTCAATGTGAGAGCTCGGTTCATATAATATTGAATTATGTATCTGTCTATAAATGCTATGTTCC
Source organism: Ixodes ricinus (assembly GCA_037355805.1). NCBI lineage: Eukaryota > Metazoa > Arthropoda > Arachnida > Ixodida > Ixodidae > Ixodes > Ixodes ricinus. The sequence continues at coordinate 12,817 of JAZHYW010059327.1, read as the reverse complement.
TCATATTCGGTACCTGCATGAACCAAGACAAGCCTTGATCATGATCCCGTGAAAACCGTGAATGTGCACTCTAAAAAAAAGGGAGGAGAAATGGAGGAAAACGATGTTCCACCCTGTCGCCAACGGAAGGGAAGAAATTGCCCCCGTTCCTCCCTTTCACCGATTGAGAAGCAGCGCCACCTAGTGCTGCTCGTAAAAGGGACGAAAATTCCTCCTCTATGTTCGTAGCGGCAGCGGCGGTCGAACCACCACTGCCGCCGCGAACATGTTCAATGGCGGTGACGGCAACTTTACGGCTTGGTTGCCGTCACCTACAGCGATCCCACTACTGCCCATGCGCGGTGCTAGCGGAGGAAAAGCGGAGCTGCGGAGGCTAGCGGAGGCTAGTGAAACAAAAAGCGAGGCGCGTAGCGCGGCGTGTGTCTCGGGAGAATCACGCCGTATACGCCCGCTTCGAGATCGCGCTTGTTCATGGTGGATGAAAGCTTGTTGCTGTGATAAGCACAGGTGGCGATTTATCACTGGCATGGCAAGTACAACCACTTTTGTCGCGTTACTTGCTACAAGACAAGTCGACATAGTAATATATCCTTAACCAGCTCGCCTGCCTACTTGCTTTAACTTCAATGACAAATAAAGCGCACAAAAAATAAATCGTCTTGATTCTTGTTTTTTTTTGCGTGATTACGTAACTGTTAGAATTGCTGCTCTATTTGAGTCGACCCGTCTCTACGTTCCTACCCCTCACCTCCGCGAGAAACGTATACTCTTGGAATAAAGCGTACGTACCATACAGCGAAAGATAATCCGTGCGGCGTTTATTTCAGTTCTGTGTCAAACAGAACATCATATCCCGTCGATAGGAAAGAGCACTGCGTTGCGACGAGCAACTACGTCCGACACAGGTTGTAGTCCGTCAACATCGAGGCCACAACCGGCTTGCGGCAAACACCCGTTTTTGAAAAACCATAGCCCCGCACAAGAAATGACACTGAAATGACGATTCGGCGAAGGACCGAAGCAACGGATCCGGAAAGCAAGGTCAACTATGCATTCGGGAAGAGTCCACTTGGAAAAAAGGGTAGTACAGACATTCCATTCTGGTTGCGGGGCGAAGTGGGGGAGGGAGGGCGGTCCGCGGGCTTGAAGGAAGGGATGATTCGCCACAGCCGACGGTTCACCGCTGCTTTTTTAGTTTGCGCTGCGCTGCATCTCCTGCTACATATCAAATAACGCACTAAAAAAAAAATACGTCGCATTTTTTTATGCGGTTTACTTTGTTTATTTACGCGCGGTTCCTCTCGTGTCGCGAAACGAGCGCGGCTGTAGTGGTGTTAAAACCAGTAATATTGTTTCTTCGACAAATCCATTGAAATACTTGTGCAACTATTAAAATGATTCATTACCCCACCAAAACTGAAAATAAATTATACTGGCACTCAACACTACAATCAAACAATAGCTTCTTTGCAATATTCAGCACCAGTGTACTGCACTTAAACACTGCATTGCCAACATGATTCATCAAACTTATGAAGAATATAATTATTTAATTTTAGTTAATTAGCTTAATGATCTACATTTGCTTTGTTCAGGGTGTTGAATTAAGAGATGGGGGCTATTCCCGGAGACATTTCAAATAATGTATTAAGTACGAGTAATATTTACTCCACCTCTCCGTGTTTATGCGACAAAGGATAGCAGTCACCGGAAAAGTCGGATTCAAAAATAAGGCTGCCATATATAGAGAGAGCGCGAATTTGGCGTTCGTAGAGAGGTGGTCGGTGTCACTGCGTTGTGCTGTTGTGCTGTTGTGTGGGGGTGGCGCTCTGCTTGTGTTCCGTGTATTATGCGTGTTCAGTGATGTATGTGTATCTACGATGTAGCGTTCAAAAGTCGGGCGAGCTTAAAAACAAACTAGCGCGTCTCCGAATTTTTTTTTGCCGTTTTGAGCGCCATCTGGTGGAAGCTCTATCAATTACACGTGGGGAGAACGTTTCCTCCTTTGAGAGAAACAAGGTGACAATTTTCCTCCCTTCTAGGGGACGAACTTTCTCTCCCCAAGCAAAAATAGGCGGCAACTTTCCTCCCTTCTTAAGGGAGGAAATTTCCTCCCCGTTTTGTAGGAGGAAATTTCCTCCCTTGATGTGGGAACATATTGGACACGCGAGTTCCTCCCTTAAGGGAGGAAGTACTGCTCCTTTTTTAGAGTGTGGTCATCCAACTCGCCTCTTGGTTCTACGGCGTCGTGTAGCTCAAAATGCAACAAGACGCCAAGTTCCACCAAGTTAGCGCTACACATGGCTTTCACGTAACGTCCTTGCACCAAGCCAGTGTGCATTCTACTTGCTCTTGCAAAATAAAAAAGCGACAGTACACAGTTCGAGCTGCAAAATACATTTAGGCAGCCGCAATGGTGACGTCAGTGCAATCGTAGAACCACTGCGCTCGCGCCCTCGGCGTCGCGTACACTTAAAGCCCGACGACCAGTTAGCGCTTTCCACTTTTCCTCGCTTCCTCTTCTCCCTCCTTCTACCCAGTGCACCGTTGCCTGTTTCCTCCTCCCCCGTTGTGAGGAGGATCTTCTGCCTTGCAGAATCTAGAGTCTGATCGTCGGCCTTTAAGGTAAAATAGAAGCTTGAGTACGCAGACGCTTTATACACGCATCAGATTACAGCCGCCATTGCTGACTGTCTCTTGTCTTGCCGAAATACCAAGCCATTGAGACGGTAGTTGACGAGCCTCTTCACAAAGGCCAATGCTGGAAAGGAGGACAGAGTACACTCTAAAATGGAACTAACCTCCGCTGCTATGGTAATGATGAAGTGAAGTAATGACATAAGAGGAAACAAAAAGCGGAAGGTATGTAATATATGTTATGGCGGCGGCCATGCACAGTTGCCGAGAGATGCAGAAGTTCGTGTAATCAGTAAACACATATAAAGGGACATCTGAATGGCCGAGACATATCATGCGGATGCTACAAGCGATCAGAGTCGATCGAGCACTGAGGGGATGCGAAGGTCCGGATTTGCCTCATGATTCCCGGTGCTCTACACTCTTAGAAATAGGGGGTGCATAGGGGTACACCCCTTGTCCCATATGTAACACCTCAAAACTACATTTTTACGTTCAGTCCACTGACGTCGAGCTGGCGTTGCCAACTTTGATAGCTGTTGGATATAACGTATTAAATAGCGAATGTGCGTTTCAAAAACTAGAAGAAAGAAAAAACTGAGGTATCGCAGCAGGGCAAAAAAACAACCTTGATTGTCTCACTGTAGCCTGTAATGCGTACATAATTTATTTTAATAAGTTTTATTGGTCGACTATCAAGCCGCACTTGAAAGTTGGTATCGTCGGTTCAACGACTGTGGACTGAGCGTCGAATTGTTGTTTAGGTGTGCTACACATGGGACAAGCGGTGTACCCTTACACACCCTATTTCTTAGAGTGTAGATCATGTGGTGCTGAATTGGTTGTTATAGTTACTTTGGAAGAGCTCACGGCACCGGCCGCGGTCATATAATCCTGAAAGTGAAAGGCAGGCACGCGGCAACGCTAACAAGGCATTGCGCGTTGCCATGGCTACGTCCTACATGCATTGTCTCATAACCATTTTCTTGACGGCAGTGAAACGTCGCAGTTCTCCAGCAAAGCCGTCGGGCGAAGCCAACGTTACTAAAACACACAATTGGGAAACTCGCCCTTAAAACCTGGGCCGCTGGCGTCCAGCGAAACCGAGCTAGATACGATAACAGCACCACCCTTTAGCGACGAGTTGAAACATGAAAGTTGCTTTATATGGCTACTCCAAGATGGCCCTGCGAGATGGCGCCACCGGTCCCTTCCGTGACTCGACGGGACCAGTAGTGCAGCCGTGCAGTTCACGGAGTGGCCGCTGCACACAAATGGCGGTGTTGCGATCGCCATTAGCTCGGTACTGGGATAAGGATCGGCGCAACTTTTTCAGAGCAGGCTGTATGGCAGTTTCCCAAGTGAGGGGTTCTAGCAATGTTGGGCAAAGCCGACCTCAACCGCGTCCGGTGTCAAGCGAACGGCACGTGCCGCACGCCGTTTGCTTGGCACCCACTTTCTGTGGCTATGAAGCTAATCCATAGTCCCATATAATAAGAGGCTATGGCCAAAGCTTTTGGCATCCGTGCACTCGCGAAGCTTGAGCTCGGCTCAAATCTCTAGAAATGTACTTTTCTTTTTTTTTTTTTTTTAAATGACATAGAAAGCAAGTAGGATTGGAGCCCTGGGTCATTCTGCTCGGATAGGTCGCTGCCGCTGCTCGCTGCGTCAGTTTTGAAAGTGAAGAGGAGGCGCGCGGAGTTGAGGCATTGCGCCTTGTCACGGCTTCACTATGTCATACGCGCATCGTCTCATCTAGAGCCACTAAATGAGCCGGGCTTAGAGTATCGTCACTCCGTTCCCCGCCATTGTTGTGGGCGCCGCCATTTTTGCTCGTATGCAGAGCAGACGCAACTGCCGATCGCCATGATTCAAAAGTGAGACTTCCTCAGCATTAGATTCAATGTTAGGAAGGTGATGTAATGTTGCTTTGCTCTGTCGCGAACTGTTTAAACATTTGTGGAGGGCGGAAATGCTTTTCCTGTGATTTCAGATAAAGCTGCAGATGACTGGCAACCATGATTTTAAGACACAATATGGTCAAGTGTTGTTACTCTGAAGCGTAGCTTATTTAGTGGCACTAGTCTGATCCTTTCAGACAAGCTTGTGAACAACTTCTTTTTCAACGGTATCCTGAGCAGCACAGATTTGGCCAATCATTGGCCAATCGCTGGAAACGGTCTTTTGGCCAGTGGCCAGACAGTGGCCAGCCACTGGCTGATGATTGGCCCTTCTCTGGCCATTGGTCATTGGCCACTGGCCATGAGCCATAGGCCAAGCATTGGCCTATGAATGCCCATTGGCTTGCCATTGCCAAAGAACCATTTCTAGCCATTGGCCAATGATTGGCCACTGGCCAAAGGGCCATTTTCAGCCATTGGCCAATGGTTGGCCAAATCTGTGCTGCTTGGGATGCCATCCTAGTCGAATGGTGCCGCCTACTCAGTGGGCCCAAGCATAACACGGATTATCTTCCGACACCTTGGCTGCAGAGGCACGTCTTCCAGCAGAACGATGACTCTGCGCTCGTTCAATTTGTCTTTGCGCTCCATCTTATTGTGATGACACCAAAATTCTAGTGCACAGGCTTTGATTGTGTTAGGTGAGTTGAGTCAGATCCATTCTCTAGACGGCAGGAAGCTCTTGCAGTTATCCGGTAAAACCAATCTCGCCTGTGTCCGGTGTCAAGCTACACGGCGCGTGCCGTGCACCATTCGCTTGGCACAAAATGTATACACAACATTCCCTGGCAATAATTCCAAATGCTACAGGCGCCCGTGCAGTCGCGCAGCTTTGATCGCCGCTCAATGCTGTGTTCGCGCGGTCTTCACTTCTTCAGAAATGCCCCGCGCCTCAACCCGCTCGCTCACCTTGTGCGCGAGCAATAACGATGATGTGTGTGGACACCAAACTTAATAAACGCATTCTAGTATACAATCTAGAAATGCCTGCGCTTCTTCACCCACAAAACACTCCAAGAGCCAATCTCTGGGATCTACGAAATCAGCTCTGCGAATGATGAGGCGGAGCATGTGTTTAGACCTCAAAATGAAGTCTGCGCTGTGGCATTATGCAATGCAAGCATGACGTTTTGCATGGCGTAATTTCACAACGCAGACTTCATTTTTAGGTCCAAACAAATGTTCCGCCTCATCATTCGCTGAGCTGATTTCGTAGATCGCAGAGATTGGCTCTGGAGTGTTTTGCGGGTAAGTAGACGCGCAGGCATTTCTTAGAGTGTAGTACCAACGCGGCCAGTAGTGTAAACCAATTGGCCTTTGTACGGCGGCGCTCGGTGGCGGGCCGTATTTTTTGATCCAGCGGCCGTGATTGGCTGTTCTTCCGACGATCCCATTGAGCCAATCAAGCGCCGCCAAAATTTCTCTTTGCTCTGAACGACTCAGCGAGATTCGTTTAAGCGCTCCGTCACTTTTGGCTGCTCCCGTTTCGCTTTTATGCCCTCTGCCATCAGATGAATATCGGCTGGATTTCGTGCGAAAGTCTTACACACAGGTTAAGGCAAATGCATCCAAAGAGAAGGGATTCTTCGTCACCAGAAATCGTACGTACTCATAATTAAGCGTAATTCATTCTGATTCGCGAGATTCGCCAAGCCGCTCAGTGGGGATCGAAACCCGACGCTTGGCGCCATGGTTATAGCGAGTGGAAACAGCACAGCTGGCTCCGGAACTGCGTCGGCAGATCTGCGCGCGCAGCTGGCTACGGAATGACGAGCGGAAACAGCGCAGCTGGCTCCGGAATGACGAAGCGTAGCTCCCACGTGACCCCAAAACGTCATGGGGCAAGTCATTACTCAGCAGCGGATAGTTGCGGCAGGCGTATGACGGCGTGACTTAGCGCAGCGGCCACAAGGCTCTCCTCGCAATCCAAGACCACTAAGGACTCGAGGGGCTACACCAACCCTCGGAAGGAGCAGAACCCCTTTATCAGGGGAAAACATTACACTTGGCTCATTGCATTGGACGCTTTAAGCGCCAAATTCTCCCCGAATCATTTGGAAACCCCTCCCCGTCCCAGAGAACGCATGCACATCGCGCTGTTGACGCTTTCGCGCTGCAAAGAGGGAGTGGGCGGTCGCCAACGTACCGAGACACCGGATTCGCCAAGACAGCAGAGACGATCGTCTCCACTGCCTCGATGGGTTTACACGACGATAGATGGCGAATTCAAGAGGAAACCTTGGAGGCTGTGCGCGCCCAGCTGTTCCAGGTATACACAAAAGCGGTCGGCGCCAAGCCATCCGATCTTTGAGGAGTAATGCTTGATTCATATGGGGCGATCTACTTGCGATTTCAAGGGGAAAAACACGTTGTGTAAGTTACCGTGCCTGCCTTTTGGCAGTTGTTACATCCCAAGCAAAATGGCACCACGCGTGAATCCGACTAAGCATTCCCTTGTAAAGTATTTGAAAAAACCCATGGATGCCTCCAATTAAAGGCTCGTTCACACTCTTGCAACCGAGTACGACCAGACCGGTTTTTAATCCTCTTATGACTTCTTAGGACCAGCTCCGCAGCAGCGCACCCGGTTTTAAGACGTCGCAAGAGGCTTAAAAACCGTCTCGTCTCCTCTCGGTCGTACTCGGTTGCAAGAGTGTGAACGGGCCTATATAGGCATATTCCTCACACACGCGTGACTCGTGAATCAATGTACATTGTCTCGATCAATCTGATGAGCACAATAAACACATGAGTGTGTAATGTGTGACACATTCTGTGCTCTTAGGGTTTATCAGAACGATCGATCGCATACAACGCAGGCACAATGCACACACGACACATTCTGTGCTCCTCCGATTTATCCAGAATGATCGAGGTAAGTTTTTCTTAATAAGTCCTAAACTTTGTGAGCCTGAAGCACTTCCTAGATAACAAGGCCGTAGTGCTGAATGAGATGACGTCACCAGAGAAGGCGAATGCTGGGCACAGATTGGACACGACGATTGCGTTGACGTTCGGCTCAAACTTGACTCGAAGTTGAGCGCTGACGCAGCACTCGTTTCCAATCTGTGTCCAGCGTCGGCCTTCTCTGATGACGTCATCTCATTGAGCACTGTGGCCTTGCTATCAAGGCGGTATGGGCCTGAAGCTCGAAATGGGGAAGGGGAGGTGTTACAGCAACTGATTAGTTGACAAGGTGATGTGATTGCTACTTCATCAGAGTAACGAAACGATTCCATAACTACCCCGAGAAGGAATTGAGTTTGATTAGTTGTACCTTAGAGGTGTGCAGCAAATACTTGTTAGATATTGCAACTATACCCCATTATTTTCTTTTTTGCCAGTTTCTGTTCACATTTTCGTGTGATGAGCCAACACGAGTCGTTTGCTTTTGTTGATTTTGTTCGTAACAGATGCTGCTTTCAGGTTTTGCCAATCCGAGTGCATTTTTGAGGTTTTGTATTTTTTGCAGCATCTTTTTGCTTTTTTCATTTTTTGTTTGTCTCACCCTCCCCTCTAAAATTCTTCGGCGCTTGAGGGTATGTAAAATAAATATATAAATAAATAATGTAGGAACATCGGCTTCCCGGAACTCCCTAAGCAAACTGCAATAGTTGGATCCGCAGGAGATTCAGTTTTTACATTGACAACACTCTCAGAAATAGGGTGCAGTACTTCCACCGCTTATCCCATATATAACACCCCATAAACTACAATCCGACCTTCAGTCCACTGACGTCGTACCGATGATACCGAATTCCCCGAGTGGCTCGATAGTCGAGTGATTCAACTTAATAACTTAATACTCAACTAATAAAGATACATGATGATGATGATGATGATAAAAGAGCTAAAGTACGCGTTGAAGATTACATGAAAACACTCAAGGTTTTGTTGGTGCTTCTGCAAAACCTCAGTTTTCTTTTTCTGTAGTATTTGATTCATATAGGTGGCTATTTTCGTAAGTTAGAGAACTTCCATCACACAGCTATAGCAAGCCGTTCGTAAAAGTTGGCATCGTCAGTTCGACGTCAGTGGACTGAACTTTGAAATGTAGTTTTGGGATGTTATCTATGAAGGGTGTAAGTATAGTATACACCTATTTCTGAGAGTACAGAACATTCGGCTGGCAGGACGGCGGCGGCTATAGAGGAGGCGGCGTTCACCCAAACCGGTGAACAAAAATGACGAAATCACTGAAAAAAAAACTGTTAAAGTGCAGGCGAGCTGGTGTAAGTTATACATGATGATTGAAACCTGAGACTGTGGTTTGAAAAAAAAAAAACAAAAAAACGGAAACTTGTGAGGTAGAAACTTGTGAAGGAAGAAAAGGGACAGACAACATTCTGTCCCGTTTTTCAAACCATGCAGAGTCTCAGGCTTCAATCATCGTGTATGACAACATCACGTTTTCGAGACTTGGTGATGTGATGCAATGCGTGTGTCTCGGCGACACTGTTCTGTTGCCAACCTCCACGGTCGTTTCTTCCCCAATGTTTATCGCAAAATTCCCTAAATTTCCCTAGATTTCCAGGTTTACTTTGCGTCAGTATTGAGATTATCATTATGGAGTAGGTTAAGAATAGATTCCTATAGTTGGGTGGCCATTCAAAGGTTAAATTTCCTTCGTTAGAACCTTTTTAGATAATTAAACTTTGTTACTTTGGCCTAGTGTGGCCCCTCAAAATTGCTGTTGTTACCACTGGAGATTACCTCTGGCCTCGGCAATATACAAGGAAGCTTTTTCCGCTGCACTCGGCCGGTACGAGAAGGGAAAAGGGAAGGAACATGTCCCTAAAGCACTCTGAAACCCATTAGAAAACAATCTCTAGATTTCAACAAATGTCCCCTTGCCCCAAAACTATGACGGAAATCCCTAGACCTAGGGAAAAATCCGTAATGATGGCAGCGCTGCTTGGCGATGATGCTGATCGTGACGTCATCGTTTCAGGTGGTGGCGGTGCAACAGAACCTGGTCAAGCCTCGGTCGTGTGACGTGAACGAAAACCTGCTGTCAGAAGCGTGTCGCAGCGAGTTCGGTATCTCCGAGGAGCAGCTGAAGAACGCCCTGCCATTGGAGCAAGTGCTGGACCAGGTGCGTCTCGCTCGTTAGTCCACCCATTCGTGGTGTAACATGGCACCGCTCGTGCTTGTCACGCAGGACAGGCATAGCCATCTATCGTTTCGTCGAATCTCGTTTCCTGCAACTACGTTTCGTGAAAAAGTTTTCATGGACACACGTTTCGTCGACGCCAACGTTTCATCGACGCTCGCTATCACTCTGAAAAAGAAGTCCGTGCGTCTACTTTCCGCACAACACTCCGAGAGCCAATCAGCGCAACTCACGGAGGCAGCTCAGCGAATGACCATGCCGAAACATGTGCTTAACAAAAAAAAAACGCAGTTTGCGATGAACATTGAGCAATGCAAAACGTCACGCTTTGTATTGCTTAATGTCACAACTCAGACTGCGTTTTTTGGTCTAAACATATGTTTCGGCATCGTCATTCGCTCAGCTGCCTCCATAAGTTGCGCTGATTGGCTCTCCGAGTGTTGTGCGGGAAAGTAGACGCACGTGTGTTTTTTAGGGTGTACGCGAATTGCACGCTGTAGGGACATTTCGGCGCGCGTGTATCACTGGGGTGCGTATTAACCTATTCGATGACCCCCCCCGTTTACTTCGTGGCGATAGTCTCCGGCGGCTTATTACAAAAATATTAGCCCACCGGTCCCAGCGCCATGGATAGAGAGAGTCTGGTCAATGGGAGGAGCCGGCGAAGGTGGACCGGCGAAAGCGGTGGCGCCGCGAGCGCCGCATATTGCCCCCGTGAGGAACTTGCGAAGTAATAATGCGCTGGGATGACCTTGAAGGATTCGCGTGCAGGTATCTTTTGTTTCTGGACGAGGCTGAAAGTACATGAATGTATGACTGTAAGAGATTGGTGGAAAAGGGGAGTTTTAAGGTTCTGAGTGCGTTTACTGAGCCAGGAAAGGTAACATCGACCAGAAAAATTTCCTGCAACATGAGACGACACTGCGAGTGTGGGGTGCGCGTTCGCGGTTCGGGTCTAAACTCCCAAAGAGCCGAATCCGCAGGTTCTACTGGCCCCTCCGGCGTGGCCGCGCCGCGGTGCTATGCAAATAAAGTTTGAGTGTGACCTGAATGTCGCCGTGACGACAACGTCACGTGCGTTGCCCTTTGAGTTACGAAAACCGCAAATTTCAACTCTAGCGTGCTGAAATGAAATACTTGAATACAGCCTTACCTAGAAATTATGATTAGAGGGTATTCGTTTAGCTTATTCCCATCCGCTGGGGGAATATTTGAGGCTATTGTTTGGTCACAAGAGTTGTCAATCACCGCGCCCAAGGTCATCGAAACAATTTCCGCCAATGACGAGCCCTTATTTTCGCCCGCATTCTGACCAATGAATGATCAAACTCTTTACCTGTACGGCTCTGACCTGATCCAGCGGTACACGCCTCATCGCGGCGACATTCTCATGCAGGTTATTACAGAAAAGCTAATCTGAGCTCCTGCCTCATGCGACTTGTGTGTAGCGTTGTCTAGTGCCACTAAATAAGCTACGCTTCAGAGTAACGACACTTGGCCATATTGTGCCTGAAAATCATGGTTGCCAGTTATCTGAAGCTTTAGTTGAAAATAAGTAAACACATTTCCGCCGTCCTCAAATGTTTAAACAGTTCGCGACAGGGTAAAGCAATGTTACATGAGCTTCCTAACACCGAATCTCATGCTGAGGAAGTCGCACTTTGAATCATGACGATCAGCAGTTGCGTCTGCTCTGCATACGAACCAGAATGGCGGCGCCCACAACAATGTCGTGTAGCGGGGTACCGAACCTACTCTAAGCGCAGCTCATTTAGTGGCTCTAGAGTTGCCCAAGACACGGGCGCGGGAGCTCGGCTCTGCCCGACACTTCGCTTGCACGGGCTCTCACGCAGGAAGTATCCGGTGGAGTTGGAATTCGGTTCCAAGTGCGTTACGTTCCTAATGCGTTACGTTCCGAGTGCGTTACGTTCCAAGAGCGTTACGTTCCGAATGCGTTACAAACTGCCTCGGGCCTCGCCTGTGCCACGATGCTGATACCGTCGAGGCCCTTCCCGGTGCTGGAGTACGGCTGGGAAGAGCCTCGAAAAGCTATAGACGCGAGCAGACGGCCAATCTCGGCGAAATCTGACCTATGCTTGAGCTCGGCCGATCTCTCGGTTTTCTTAGGGACGCTTCTTGCAGCCTCGGTGTTACCTTCCTCGATTTTTCCAGAGCATCCGAACGCGTTTATACTGTACTTGTGAGGAGGGGCCAGCTAGAAGACATCCCTCTCCAAGTGGGAAACACGCCTCGACGAGAAAAGTGGCAGACGTCTTGGCGTCGCGTTCCATCTGAGAGCTATAGGCGGCTCTGGCTGGAGTTGGTAGTCCCCCTTGGTGCGCGCAGACCCTCCATCGTTTCAATAAGGCACACGCAGTGCGTCCTCGCTCCCAAGCAGCACGGAATTTGGCCAAGCATTGGCCAATGACTGGCGATGGTCTTTTGGCCAATGGCCAAAGAGTGGCCATTCATCGGCCAATGTTTCCCCGATGGCAGATGGCGAGTGGCCATTGGCCAATGGCAAGAGAATGGCCAGTCATCGGCCAATGACTGACCACTGTCTGGCTACTGGTCAATGACCATTGCCAGCCATTGGCCAATGAGTGGCCAAGCCTGTGCTGCTTGGGGTGCACTTTCTTGGCCTCGGTGGTCTTTCATTCTACCAATCTCTCCGACCCGCCATTGTAGGGGCAATCTCTCCGACTCGTGTCGGAGGACGCCCCGCCCCCCTGACGCCACAGGTAGCGAAAGTGCTGCCGCCTGTGGGGCCTCCTCTTTCCGACCCCTGGGACCCTGACCTTGCAGTTCGGTCAGTGGGCCCGGGCCCGCCTGGAGTCCGAGGCCGGTGGCCAGTTCTACTTCGTGACGGACGGGCAGCTCACGCTTCGCCAGGCCCTGCACCCCGAGGCTGTGAGGCACGGCATCTTGCTCCCGGACGCCTTTTACCACTTCTTCGACCTGCGCAAGGAGTTCCAGAGCTTCTACGGCAAGGCCGTCGAGAGTCTACAGGACATGCTGGCCTGTATCCTTTGGGGTTTCGGGGACTCTTCTCCGGGCTGCTGCTAGCTCCGCGGAGCCCGGCTCAGGCTGGAGTTCTTAGGTTCCC
>JAZHYW010059326.1:0-11038 GCA_037355805.1 Ixodes ricinus | reverse complement strand
TACTTCCGTTCCGGTGCATGCTAACTAGTGATTGCAAGTAAGTTGTTGCGCATTTTATTTTTCCACTGAAATTGCATTTTCCGGAATGCAATGTTTCAAGGAGATGGCAGTAGTCTTCATAAGGTATTTTATGTATAAGTCTAAAAAAGGGTATCACTTTCCACCCTTTTGTCCCATATAATGCACCCCAAAATTTCAATTTCGACGTACTGCGCCCTATAGTCGAACAGACGGCCTCAGAATTTTACGAGGGGCTTGATAACGGTTAGATATATCTTATTAAAGAGCTAAAATGCGTATCAAAGACCACAGAAAGAAAACACTGAGGTTTTGCAGTCGAGGCCAGAAAAACCCCAATCACTTTTTGTTTTGTAGTCAGTAACACGTACATTAGCTATTTTTAATAAGTTGTATCACATGACTATCAAGCCCTCTCGTGAGAGTTAGTACCGTCAGATCGACGTCCAGTGCGCTGTTACTTCGAACTCGAAGTTTTGGGGTGTATTATATGGGACAAAAGGTGTAACGATACACCCTTTTGTTTTAAGTGCAGGCACTCTAAGTCTCACAGGAGTCTCGTTCTCATGTTCTTCCCAATAGCTTTGACCGTCTCCGTATTTTGTTTAAACTTCACAGTTTTTAGGAGCGAAATAAAAGAAATTGAGAATTACTGTTAGCAAATGACTCCCTCCTCAGGGAGGAGGGAGTCCCTCAGGAATAAAAAGTATTCCCTGAAGGAGCAACGAAGAAAGAAAAGAGGGAAGGAGGAGGAGGAGGAGGGAAATAGTTAAAAAAAATACTGTGTCAAGTAAGGTTTCTCTGCCGCACAACATCGGCTCGGACCAGAAAGCGTGTCCCCGGAAATTACTTTGCTAGCAAAAACACTTTGCCGAAAGCGTGTTTTCGTGTGGTGCTGAGACGCTCGCATCGTTTCTCACGACGCTGCAACAAGCAAGAATAATTTGTCTCTCTCAAATACATGGCTCGCACTGAGCACGAACCTCTCCACCAGATTTCATTTCCTCCGCAGGAAGAAATCCCAATTACCACCAGCATACAGTGGGACGACGTCGCATGCAAACCATGTCAAACTGTTCAGTTTCCTGGGAAAATGCGATGTTCGCAACACTAGCCAAAGCAGATGTCAAAATTGCAAAGTTGCGCATTATACATACGCGTAGCAGTCTCGCGATGATATGCGGCAGCCTAATAAAATGTTAGGACCGCATGACTTAGAAAGCACAGAGTTGTAAAGTGAGGGCCCAAAACAAGTGCACGTAAAACCGAAAATAATAGTAGAATATCGAGGCAGTATTTCGCGAAGTTTGGAGTTCGTGCAAACCGATGCCCAAATATAATTTGTGTACTCCAGCGTTTCCTACACGTATTCAAGTCGTTCTAAAATTGACTGATCTAGTGGTTTTCGATGATGCTCAACAAGTTTCTCATTGAAACCGTGTGTTTGTTTTCACAAATTAAAAATATAATGAACGAATTTTAGTTAATTACTCAACACACTGTGGTGGTTATTCGCTCTTGTACTGTCCGCCGAAATCAACAAAAACCCAGAAGAGACATCCAGCTAGTAGTTTTCAAAGTTATGCAAACAATTCTGTTTTGAGTAAAACATATCATCCGGTATATGGTGACGAGGTGCCCATTCCATGGTATTACGCGCTGTAATTAATCCCTAATAGTAGAGCACGACTACGATTTAGCTATTAATACTGTAGAAAAATGTTATCAGTGGATTCTTTATTATATGACGTTTCGGGAAGAGACTTCCCTTCTTCAAGTGAAGAAGGAAAGTCTCTTCCTCGAAACGCCGTGGAATAAAGCATCTACCGCTGTTCAAACATTTTTTCTACGTTTACGACTTTCTTGGTGAAAACTTGTTCATTAATACAGGTAATCTATTAATACTGTGATGGTAAGTTGTCCCAATTACGGCTAATTTAGCCTTTAAACGACATCCCACACTTTGTGCCAACTTTTCGATTCATGTAAAATATGTGACTGAGGAAAGCAAATGGAAGTTGCGTCGTAGCAACACAACGTTTTGTACGTTAATCTGGATTTTCTTTTACCGTTGTGTAGAAATAAAATAACGCAATATATTATTTTGTGGTACCTGAAAATAAAAGTGGTACGTACGAACGGTGCAAAATCTATTTCGTTTCAGGTCGGGAATAGTGCTTATTGCCAAAACAGCGCAGAAAATATATGATCCATTCAGCGGCAATGTAGCGAAACAAACCGGTTCGGACCGGTTTGTTTTTTGCTCCCCGGAACTGAACCGGAACTGAACTGATAGCCCTAACCAATAAAAATGTCTCTGGTGGTAAATAGGGTGTAGCGAACTTCTGTCGAACCGGATTTTTAGGTGTAACTTTCGGGGTTCGACTGGGTCAAACCGGTTCGACGAACCTTCGAACTTTAACCAGATTCGACCGGTTCGACTTTGTGGAGAGTGTGGCCGGACCTTAATAGAAGGTTTGGAGAACTTTTTTTCTGCAAGGGATATTTTAATTTTATGAACGGTTGCAATTAAAAGAAACTAATTATAATCAACGAAGAAGTAATAACTTAATCTTTTGTACTCTAGTAATTGAAATAACCAATCAGTTCTGCCCGTAATTCATCCCTTAGACATCACCATGCAATCCGAAGCCGAACTGGTCAGCCTGTCCCGCATACGCATAGTAGTCGAACCTGTGTCAAACCTTTGTCGAACTTCTCGCAAGAAGGTCGAAAAAGTCAAACCTGGTCGAACTCCAACCTTGACCGGTTCGCGACACCCCTAGTGGTAAATGCTCGAGCGACTTGATCGCGCGGCAACAGCGCGTGCGCGAGAGTGGTTTGGAAATCTGCCACGACGACATCATCATCCCCACGTCAGACATGGCACCTTGTGCCCGATGATGGTTGACCGTTCCTGGCACAACGTTAGCGCTCGCATTCGCCTCACGAGGTGTCGCCCTCGTCTCGCCGCCCGCCCATTCCAAGCGATGTCGGTTCGTTGAAACTAGAGCTGTCGCGAACAGGTCGTAATTATTTCAGTTAATGCAGTACAAAAAAATAAGTTATTAACTTCTTCGGTGATTTGAATTAGATTATTTTAATTGGAACCGTTCATAAAATTAAAATAACCCTTTGCATATAAACAAAAATTCTCCAAACCTATACTTCGTCTCACCTTAGCATGGACTATTGTTAGCCGCGCGTGCCAAAAGCCCGAGCTAGTTGCTTTGGATGAAGCCTCGGCGACTGCACGAGCGCTCGTGCAGCGAGTGCTCCAGTCAAGGAAGTCGAAGCTAGCCGCTCGCGCTTGCACAGCCTTCGCAGTTAGTCCGTGCTAAGGTGAGATGAAGTATGGACATGCTTGTTTCAAGGTCTGGCCACACTGTCCACAAAGTCCAACCGGTTGAATCTGGTGAAAAGTCCGAAGGTTCGTCGATCCGGTTCGACCCAGTCGAACCCCAAAATTTGAACTGAAACTCCGGTTCGACAAAAGTTGGCGACACCCCTGGATGAAACGGAATGGAGGCGCGTTCGTCCAAGAGAGTCTGGCAACTCCGGTGTGCCTGCAGAGGACGCGGCGGGGGCCTGGTCCTTTACTCCTACTCCGACGCTCCGAGTTTCAGACTCCGAGCGAAGCAACTAAGCGGAGCACAGCGTATACAGGAGCGCGACACACCAAAACTATCGACGAGCCACACGAGCTCCTTCCGACCGCACGGTCATGACGAACAGGGCATCTCGTGGATACGGGTGGCAGAAGCCGAAATTATTTCCAAGATAACATTAATTAAGGCCTCTGTAAAGCGGCAAAGTGTAAAGTAAAAAAAGTCAAAGCCGTTTACAACTCCTGTGCCGCCAAATTAGAGCGCAGCTCTTGAGGAGGAGGAGGGAAGGGTACTGAGGGGACGGTATACCCCCTTTCTCCTCCTCCCCTCACGGGGTCCACGTGACCTCGAGGGGAGGGGGAGGGGGCCACGTGACCTGTGGGGGGTTACGTGACCTGTGGGGGTCACGGAACCTGTGGGGGGTCACATGACCTTACGGTTACGCCGACGGCGACACCGACGCCGACGGCGACGCCGCTCAAGCCGGAAACGGGCGCCTAAGAGCTGCGCTCTAAAAAGACGGTGGAGTTGGGAAGTTGTTACGTATGTTTCAATCTTTTTGAAAGGTTGAAGCGTCGCTTCGAGCACATATATGCGGAAAGTTACCTTGACCCACCTATATTTATTGACCATGCACGCTGTTCAGATTTAAATGAAAGACAACATTCTTGAACTCGCTTGTCGACACAGGAAGCTGCCAAACTAGGTATAGAATCAAAACATAGGTAGAGAATCGCGCTCAGCGCGATTCTCTACCTATGTTTTGCCGTTTTGCATTCGACGTTTTCTGGCCCCTCTTGAAAGTTTCCACTTAATTTTTCTGATGCATGCTGCGTACCCTTTCTGCGTTATCTTCCAATGTGAGAAACAGCGCGGGTAAGTGCCTGGCCATTCGAGCTTTTCTGCTTGGCATTCACGGAAAACGAAGAAGGGGAAGGACGTCGAACGGCCTTCGACGCGATCTTGTGAACAATGACAACTGTTCTTCCCCCTCGCAGAGATAATTCCCGTAGAGACCTTCTCAGTCATCTCCAAAAATAGTTGTTCGGGTTGGGGTGGGAACACGGGTCAGTCGCGTTCCTTCCTTTGCCTTGGTGCTGGTGTGAAAATGAAGCTCTTCCCAAAACGTGCCCCAAAACGAAGTCATCTTGGATTCCGTCCGATCGTCAAGATGTAACTGTCGTTGACTGTGACTGTTTTATTTGAGGTCTTTCTCAAATAATTTTCTTTCAGATAACGCTGCATCGTGTGGTACGTACAAAATATTGTTCGAATATTAGCACTTGCTAAATTGTATGTCCGTGTCCTGTCCATCGATAAACACGTAATGAGCGTGAAAAATGCGTGCCTTTCGGCTATCTTCTCTCGTACAATATTTTCGACAGCTAAGCGCTTTGTCGTTTGACACGCGGCTAATCGGGCGGCGCCGTCAAAACTTATCGTAAAAAACAAACAAACAAATTACACTCCAGCTCATTCGTTCTGTCGCGCGCGTACCGAACAAAATCAGTTTCCAGTTTGTTTGTTTTTTCCTTTTTTTATATGTGGTACAATGCTTTCTCAATGTCGTCGGGAAAATACATGGACCATGAAACGCAAATTACAGCGGGGAAAGACGAGAATTAAGCCGGCAGCAGTGTTTGAAACTGCGCCTACGCAGGCTGCGCCTATCCAAATCACAGCTCCACTCGGTTAGGGTTAGCAGGGACGCCGGTGAGGGTCTAGCCTCAAACCCAGTGACTGGGCTCGAAAACGGTTTGTTGCCCCTGGGGTTGAGTGCTTCTTGGAAAGGACCACGAGGCGGAACCCACCGTTCGGTAGATGGCGCGTCAATTCCTTTTTCCGACGAGATGCACGAACATACCTTTTCCGGAACGCTAACCGATGTTTCGGCTTTCCAATCAAAGTATCTTGATTCTCTGGGCTAAGCATTCTCAAAAAGGGCCGCGGTCGTAATGTCTTAGCAGCTCGACAACTTTTTTTGTCGCTGTGCTATCGGCACGCTATACCGTTCGATAGATCAATTCGTTTTCAGCCGAGATGCACGAAGAAACCTTTTCCGGAAACGCGAACTGCTGCCTTGGCTTTCGAATCAAATCGTTTTTTACCTTCTGAATTGAGCACTATTCAATTAAAAGGGGGCGAGCTTTAAAATTCTTCCTGGTGGGCCAAGGGAGGATCCAAAACTCCGTTTCTTTTTTTTTTTTGGGGTGGGGGGGGGGGGCGGCGGAAAACTTGTAGGGATACTATTCTCCCTCTTGTGCATCGGGGGTCCTGCCATTCCAAGAAGGGAAGAGGGCGACCCGGTGTCTTCTTCAGCCACCTCGAGCCTCAGACGAGGGCAGTTGGCTACGCCTGGTCACACGGCCACGCGTTCGACCGCTCATCTGCATGCGGGAGGGCGCTTCGGCACGAGATCGGCGGTTACAACACTTCGTTCCGGTTTCTCGGGGTTTTCATCACTTCGGTAACCGGTTTTGTAGCGCCGTGCACCGATAAACGCCGATTCATCGGCGACCTTTCATCCAGGGATTGATCGGTTCAATGTGGATATCATGGTATCATCATGGTATCATCATGTGGATATCATGGTATCATGGGAAATGGCAGATGATATTCTATGTACCATCTGTTTCTGCGAACACTTTAAAAAAATCTCTGCAATAAGAGTGGCGGAGAAAAAGAAACCCTTTTCGGCAACAAAACTGCCAGCACACGGGAAATTTGAGATATGGCAAAACCATATCTAATTAGATAAATATTTAACTCAAATACAGTAATCAGCCGTTTAATTAATGAAAATACGCATAGTTCAAATTACAAACTTGCTGAGCGTCGTCCAAAACCCCTAAATCGGTTAATTTCAGCAAGTTTTGTGTGGAGCGTAAGGGTGCGGAAATATGGGACAATGGACCTTTTCCGAGAAGCGTTCTGCGCACGCGCGAGCGCCCGATGCCAAGCGGCGGAAGTTGAAACCAAAAATCGAGGAAATTCGGAAGGAGGCTATAGATCAGCGAGTAGCAAACGTGATTGCAGCATACATACAATTGTGTTACGCAAAAAGAAAGCGGACGGAAAGAATAACACGACGTTTAAGTGGACGCCACGGATGCCCCACTTGGACGGCGCGTTGGGCACGCCCCGCTGCTCAGAGAACGAAGAAACTGGTAGCGTAGCTCCCATTATCGATTGGTAGCGCAGGTAGGTCCCTTCCTCGATTTTTAGTTCGTGCAGCCACCGCCCGGTGCCGTCGGTATGTGAAAAAGGTCCATTGAAGTAAGTATAAAGCACAACATGTATACAATTCTGGTGGGCTGACGTCGACGTGTATATATGTGTGTGTGCGTGTGTGTGTATGTGTGTTCAGCGAATTCTGCGTGTATTTGTGTGTGTGTGTTCAGCAAAGTCGAAACTAACAGTACACAGAGAGCTGATCAAGAATTGAGTCCGCCGAAAGCAGTGGCCGGAATGGTCTAGCCTGTAACACGATAGCGGTTGTATAAAGATGTTTTCGAAACTGTTCGACGTCTATATATATTTGTGTGTGTGTGTAGGTGTGACTGTGTGTGTGTTCAGCTAATTCGAAACTAACAGTACACAGAGAGCTGATCAAGAATGGAGCCCGCTTAAAGCAATGGCCGGGATGGTCTAATCGCTAACAAGAAAGCGGTTGTATAAAGATGTATGCGAAACTGTTTTTTTTTTTGTTTCCTTGTACAGGACTTTGTACTATGCAGGCCCAGGACAGGACTTTTTGAAAGGTGTGAAAAGATGATAGTACCACCCGGTGTCAAGTCTTTTACAGCGGAGCTGATAAGGGCTAGTTTCCCCAGTATCGTGTCCGGTACCGAACAAATGTCGACATCAACACTCTGCTTGCCGCCGTCGCTCATAGATCGCGACAACGTTTCCAGCCTCGGCAACCAGACAACAGTTTCTTCTTTAAATTCCATACCGACACGTTACCGGTTAAAACATGGAAGGAAGAGAGGGCCTGTTTGTCTCGTGGGGTGTTCATTGCTTCCTGTGTGCCAAAGCCAGAGACTATTGAACACGTCTTCTTGGAGTGTTGGGATGGCGTCTTTCTTTGGGATGTCCCACAGCACACTTCGAAGAAAGACTTACCGACTTGACTCTCATGGGATTAGATACACCGCCAGTAAAAAACAAGAAATGCGCCATTACACCATTCAATCTTGTTATGTTGCTGGGCCTTCATAGAATCTGGAGGTTCTCGAGTGGCTGTACTGCCATGCAGACCGTGATGTGCGTGAAGCTTAGGGAGTGTTCTGTGAAGCATAACATAATTTGTTCAAGTTTATAAGCCTCAGAAACGCGCGCCGCCTGAGTGGCTGCCTCTGCGTTGAAAAGCTGTTGAAAATCAGGAAATTTTCACCCCATAATGCCGGCCGAAGGCCGGCTGGCTATGTTAGCATTATCTCTCGTTTTGCGTTCTGCGGGTGTTTTACAGCGGAGCTGTTAAGGGCGTTCCCCAGGATCGTGTCCGTGTATGTCGACACAAACCCACGTGAACAGCTACCACCATCTATAAGCGACGGCGGCAAGCACAGAACCAGCATGGTTTCTGCCGTCGCTCGTAGATGGCAGCAACCTTTCCAGCTATAATAGAAGAATGGATAGTTGGGCTCGTTGGTGGGAATTCATCGTAGGAAACAGCGCGAAAAAATAGATGACGACGAAGAAGAAGCACACAGTGTATCGAGTACGACTCCGCTGGTCTTCCCTTCTTCACGAGAGTGGAAAAGCTGAACGATTTTTTATCTGTTTTGACATACCCAAGTCCTGCAATAAAAAACAAATAGCCGGATTGGTTTAATTGGTTAACGCCTCGACCCAGATACCCCACAGAGGCCATAGCGCATTCCCTTCTACAATAATGAATAGCATCATTATCATATATATATATATATATATATATATATATTGGACACTTTTCTACTCAAAGAGGAAATAATCGAAAATAAGCGAATGAATGAACCGTATTTGATCGAATGAATCAAAATTTACGAAACGCCGAAAGTCAGAATTTTTGGCGTGCTTCGGACATTGAGTGAGCCATGACGTCCCTGATTTCTATCTGCAGTTCTACTCGGGCGTTACGATATTCCAAAATGTTGCACACTTGAGGGTGAATCGTGGAAAAGTGAGTCTCTTCGAGGCCTTGTATGACGATGCAGTTACGTTGGTTGTCTTTATAAAGACGCATATGCGCCACAGATGCGTCTGCGAAGCGAACATCTCCTCCGTTGTATGGAGATCCTTAGGCCTCAAAGAGGATGTCTGCCACCCAGCCGCCCAGAGGTCTTACACGAGCAGCAAGTTCTCAAAGACAGATCAGAAATGCAACGAATCGAGACTGCTCCACCCCTCGGATACAATGGAAAGACACTCATTGGCATGTCTCTGCAACGACGAGGGTTACAATAAATTTAACGTCAAGCATATAATGGCTGTCTCTGCCAAGATTTAGAAAAATTCCTAAAACTAGGCTGCTTGACACAAAAAGGTAACTCTTTTCGGGAGCAAGCTGCCAGCCGCGGCAAACGTCAGGGACTACAAAAAAAATATATTAATTAACAAACTAATTTCTAATTAACTTTTAATTAGCGGTTACAAACAAATGGTTCCAATTAGAAACTTGTTGAGTGTTATCGAAAACCCCCGAATCTGTCAATTTAAGGACGACTCGACGCAGGTGGAAAGCTCAAGTCTCGTGCAGCAGGCGCAAGAATTGCAACCGCGAATTTGGCATCGCCGGCCCTAGCTCCTGATGCACCTCGAATAATGAATTACTCGATTAATGGGTAGGGCTAATTAATTCATTTCACGACCACCAACATTTTTTATTCCGGCATGGATGTAGCAGCACTGGCAATCGGTCTGCAGCTCTACAATCCACCCACGGCGTCCAACTTCACTAAGTACATTCCAGCCTTGAAGACCACGCATCGGCGGCAACATTTAGTGAGACTGACCAGTGCCGATCCGGGTTACCGGTTACTCCGGTTTCGTGCCGGTTCCGCTTCGTAGGTTACACTTAAATATCGGCTCCGTTTCGGTTACGGCTCCCAAAAATAGTTCGCCTCGAAACCGAGTTTCGCTCTCCGGTTTAAATCCCTGCGCGGCAAGTACTACAACAGAGGTGGCAATAGTGATCACGGTGATTAAATTACTTTCCGCAAAATCGAGTAATTGAACTCGTCAAACTTTGTGTAGGCGTTGTAGTAACGTAATTAATTATTTTATAGCTGTAATGGATAGTTAAACTACTCGGATTATATATATCGGCTGTGGGAGGGGAAGACTAGAAAGAAGAAAAAGCAAAACTAACATAGCCCCCCCCCAAAAAAAAAAAAAAAAAGACACGATGTCTCGAAGAGATAAGCTACTTTGAACTTGTCGAACGCGATACAGCCGTTGAGTTATAGCTGCTCAAGCAAATACTGCTACGCCTAAAAAAAAAAAAAAGCTGACGCGAAAGCAGAATGGAGCTTTTGGACTAACGGCGCCGTCTGGGGTTGGTCTTCGAACTACAAATGAAGGCAGCACAACGTCATAGCAATGACATCATTGGCATCATACCGTTGTGTTGGTTTCTTTGTAAGCCCATACTCGGAAAAGAATGGTACAAACTTAGCCGTACTGTGAATATTGGTCGTGCGGGACCCTCGGAAAGGAACTGAAAAGGGTCAGATGACAGCATGCGAAGAGTTGGGTCCATTGACTTTATCCTTAACAGTTATTTTGTTCCGAATGAGGGCAACAACCGTCACATACTCCTCAATCTGCCGTTCAAGGGGACAGGAACAGAGGAACCAGCTTTTCGAGCAACCCAAACATGGCGATATTTTCGTCTCGGGAAGCAGAAACACTCTGCCCGTCCTAAACCAGCTGGAGGCGGTCAAGACAATAGCCTGCACTGAAAGGGAATCATCTGGACGCGTGAGGAATTTCCGCTGGCACGAACGAAGCCACAAAGTGACTTCCGAGGTTCTCGCCTTCCTCGGCGAAGCACACGCTTCTGGACCCGTTTTCCGGTCTCCAAACAGCGTATTGTGTGACCAAAGAACGCAAGTAAAATTATCCAGTAGCACTAAATCAGCAATGGAGTCTTTTCCATAAAGAGGTGAGGAGTCTTGAGAGCCATGTCATTACTTCAAAGCGGAGTTTTTACGTTCCTAAACGCCTGAGTTTACGCCCTACCTGTAACTACACTGGAAGCGGCAGTGACGACGTAATGTTTTTTTTTCGGATTTGTATTTCGCAGAGTAACTAAATTACGCGAGTAATTTGGCCACCCTGGTATACAGCAGTCGTCTTCGCCTTCGGCTCCCTCTGCTGGGGAGCTTAGGGCGCCGAGCGTGGCACGGGGGAGGGGGTTGACGACCGCT
>JAZHYW010059321.1:0-38740 GCA_037355805.1 Ixodes ricinus | reverse complement strand
ACCCACCATCGCTGACCGGTCGAGGAGGAGAATCTGACAACCCGAACGTGGATATATGAAAGCGATAAAATGGAAGCGCTGGACGCACCTCGCTCGACTGCGCGGGTCGCACCGTACAGAGCGAGGCCATGGGAGAGAGGGTCATCAGTGCAGCTCTTGGTTCCACGTCATGTCACGAATGACGTGGCGCCGCGAGGAGGGAGTGAGCTAAAAGTGATTTAAATCCCGACTTAAATCACCATTTAAATGGTGATGTTTCTAATTTATCGTTGCCGTATCATTCGATGAATTCCAGATGTGCATTTTCTTTCTACGAAAAGAATCATTATGCAAAGACGATCAGGCTTACTACGCGCGACACTCCTCAGCCAACAGCAGGATGGAGCTTTTTTCCCACCTACGAATTTCTCTTATCGCTATTCATCCAAATCACAGCTTGGAAGAAAAAAGAAAAGGATCATTGTTTTTGTGTTTAAGTTGGACATGGTTCGAGGGTTCTTGGATTATATCGCCGCACACTAACAAATATGTCACGGCTCTCGAAAATGTAATTGCGGAAGAGGACTGAGTACAGATGCTGCGCCGTAATCGCTCTTTGTACGGCCTCTTGAGGAAATACTTTCGATCGTAAAAATATAGCTAAAGCGTGGAATGCTTTTTAGTGGAAAACGCTTTCGTCTCTCCGTTCGTGCATTAGCGGGGAAATCTTCGTCACGTGGCCTATACTTCAATCCAGTCTTCCCATCAAAGTTAGCAGGGAAGTTGACGTCACGTGGCCTATACACCAATTTAGTTTCCCCGTTAAATGTAGAGGAAAATGGCGTCCGCTGTTGCTGGCTCGAGGCTGCTCGCGCGCGTCCGTCCATCCACTAGGCATCTTGTTGCCATGCTAACGTTGACCGTAGTAGACGGACTTTACCTTGCGGAAGGAGACGGCGGTGCGGTGAGGTCAGGTGCGTGCCCGAGTCTCTCTCGGCGTACTTTTCAATTTGCAGTGGGCGGAACGTCGCCGAAGTAAGTTCAAAATAAGGACTTGACGCAGATGGCTGATTTTCCCCAGGGCCTCATAATTTGACTCGCCCAACACACACACAACAAAAAAACAGTTTTTAGCTCAAGATCTGAATTAAGATTTTTTTTTTTATTACGGCACCATTCTTTTTTATATTGCCTCTTGTATGCTATAGTGAACATTTCCCAACAAGATTCCTGCGCATGCGTGAGCTCTCGTCCCATCTCGCGTTGGTGGCACGGAGGAGACCGGAGGACCGAGGTCGGGGCGCGCGAGGGGATCCTCGCACTCCGCTCGATCGTGCAGGGGTAGCCCTCCTCTTTGTCGAAGGCACGTCGCTTCGGTCGCGGCCTTGAAATAAAACACGCATCGCGGTTGTATGTCGCTGTCGTGAACCCGCCCACGAAATATCTCTCTGCAGTCCTTGCTCGGACTTGTGCAGCACCTTCCAACGCTCTAAATGTCTGCTCCGAATATATAGCGAATAAAAGCACTCGTAGAGAAAAGTTTCTCGACAACTACGATGAAAAGTCGGCTAACAACGACCTAACACATACCCAAAAAAACAAATGTCCGTGGCGAATGAATTAATAAAAAAAGATACCATCCTTTCGGAACGAATATTCTATCTCCAGGCAGTAGCGGAAAGAATGCTTCAACATTGAGCGGCCTTGATTTCTTAACATTTCGCGTTTTGGTTAAAATAGATCGGTAGCGGATGAATCTCACAGCACATAGCACAAAGACCAAGGCGAACTCTGACTTGTGCTCAAAATCAAAAATAAAAAAAAACAGCATTGAAGCGTTTTTTTTTATTTATTTATCATTGGATTTTCGGGGGAGAGGGTTTAGTTGTAAAAAAAGTTAAAACCTGCTGGGAAAAAAAGAAAAAAACCGACTCGACATAACGACGCCGGTCTTGGAAAACGCCAGCGAATAGGACGCCATGAATAACTATACGCGTTATTCTCGTCTAGCTAGCCTGCATCTTTGCATTAGTCGCATTATCATCAGGGAAGCCATGGATTTTGAAAGCGCGGGAGATGTACCAGAAGTTGTGTAGAGAAGTGATATTCAGTAAGGGGGAGCCATAATGGGGGTGACAAATCTTGACCTCCGCGGCGCTTTGCGCGGTGATCATTTGCCGAGTGTTCCTACAAGTGGTATGTACGTTAGGACGGTGGAGTTAGTTCAACTTGACCCGGACGTTCCGGCTGGTGCTTGCATTGATTGCTGGCAGCATTCGGTTTCCCGCAGCAAATTGGGTAAGTTTTCACAACTCGTTTCTTTAGCTCTGAGTTTGAAAGTATGTTTGTAGAGATGAATTGTCTTCTCGCGTAGTGAAGGTTTGACATATATAAGTAATTTTATTCGAAACAAATTTAATTAAGCCATGCCTTGCCGAGTGTTCTGGAGTGTGCGCTTGTGGAAATTAAGTCAACAAGCTGAACTTGTTTGAAAGCATGGGCAATCAGTCATCGCCTAGTCGTTTTCTCGACGTACGACGTTTCTTCGATATATTATTTTATCGAAAGTCTTTCCGCGTACATTTCGTCGACACACCTTGTGACGGTTCGTCGAACAGAACCCTACTGTTTTCGCAGCAATTGTTTTGCGCCTCGCCTTCAGTGAATTACGCGCTTGCACTTAGTGACTTCATTATTTCATAAAACAAAAATATAGGTATACGCTGTTGACCAAACTTCGAAGGAAGATATGTGCTCACGAAGCGAGGTTTGACGAAACATCGCAGTGTCGACGAAACGTGTGTCCATAAAAAGTTTTCCACGAAGTCCAATCCCACGAAACGAGTTTTTATGAAACGATAGGGACCCGTTCCAAACTCTTTCCGGAAGTCCGCAAGGTTTCGAAAATTAAAAGTTAGCTAGTCTTCGTAACTGCGAGAACCCGTCGACTGAACGAATTCTAAGGAAGCAATCGTGGTCATGGCAAAGGCTTTCTTGTGGAGGGCTCGGTATCCTCGCATATAGCCTTGCATCGGGTTCGTATCGTTTTGCCGAAACACGTGTCATGGAGCTACTTCTTTCCTTTTCTGTCGTCTATCGTGGTAGATAGGGTTACCCGCAGACTTGGAAGCTGAGTGTTCAAGCGTTATTTCCGGTACAAGTGAACGGATATTGTATGATTTCGTACTTCTACAAGATACCGAAGTAGTCCTCGTCGGGAAACAATGATTTCTTTGGACCAAGTGTTCATTTTCACATCTCGAAGGAGGACCCCAACGCCCGCCTCAAAACAACGAAGTGGTCTTCGAGACTTGTCTTGCGCCAAATATTGTTTGCGTTGATTCACGGTTCGCTCCATACTTGGTTTCATTAAGTCAACATGAATACGAAGCGGCCGCTTGAAAACAGAGGTCAACTGATGGCCTCTCGGTGATAGTGCCCAAATTATTGAGGTAATGTAGAACTTCGGCCAGTATTTGCCTTTGTCGCCAAATGTGCCTCCGGGTGCGGTCTGTCATGCAAGACATCACACCTATTAACTGCACAAAAAGCTCACAAACGGCTGACTAGAGTGAGAGGCAAGATGGCGGCTCCGTTAGCAGACGACGTCCCCACTTTGATAGTCCAACAACATTCAGGCACTCTAGAGTTGTACGGGAGCGCCACTGTATTTCCTGTCCCAGTAGGTCACCGGATGTGTGTTTATTTATTCTTCGCCAACGCGCAGAGATTTGGAAAGACGACGCTTGTTCGAGGAACTAAGGATTGTAATATGTTTGCGAGATACTCCGCGAGTTTCAAGCGAGACATATAACAAAAGGAAGATCAGAAGTGCGCAACGGACCGCCGATTTCCGACACTGCTGTGTTCCCAATCTTACTCGAATGAATCCTAGTTACTCCGTTGGATCGTGACGCACGGCAACACCGATAGGGCCACGCCAGACGCGGGTAGGGTTTTCGAACGCCAAGGTGCTGAAACTTCAATCTAGAATAAGAAAGAGTAAATTTTAGAACAATCTGTCTGCTAATGCGACAAGGAACTGAGGGAGACGAGAGGGTAGGTAGGAACGTCAAGCTCTGACTGGAATGTTTAGTTACGGAAATCTAGATGCTTTTGTCTCTAATTACTGCTCGACCGCGTTCGAACTGGAACGCCGAACAGAAGACGGCGGCGTTCGGCAATCGAACGCGTTCGAAGAGTGAGTAGATGCTATATACCTTTCCATAAAGGGCTCCTGGCCGCTTCCATTTTCAGTGTTCGTGCGTACGGCGCGTAATTATTTCGCTTTCAGAAGCGACGAACATGCGCGTGCTGGGCTGAGGATATCGCAAGCTGGACTGAGGATCGGAATGGTGTATACTCCGTTTTATACTTTGCATACAACGCTATTAAAGCAACTGGCTCGAGCGCATGGCTTTATATGTATGTATATGGTTTCGTTTGCGCGAGAACGGGTGTAAATGATCTGCGAGATCAAAGCCGGTGCTCGCTCCAGCAGCTTTGATAGCGTTGTACACTAAGTAGGAGACAGAGTATGCGGAGCGCAAGTTTGTCTGCTTTTCGAGGTAGGCTTTACGCAGAACGCCGAGCTCTGATTGGCTCCGATTGGAAGGAGAGTGACCTCAAGGCCGGTAGCATTGAGGTATGTCCCTCTGTCAGAGCCAATAAAAGCTCGGCGTTCTGACGTCAGTGCTGCGCAAGAACCAGACGAACTGGCAGTCAGTATAGCTTTGCGTCTACCCACTATACTCTGTTTCATACTTAGGCTGTGTTCCAAATAGTACCCAAATAGATCCCAGTTACTCCCGCGGGTCGCGTCACGTGATAACACTGATAGCGCGAAGCTGGACGCGGGTAGGTTTTCGAGATGTCAAAGCTGCTGAAGCGAGCATGGGCTATGATCTTGCAGATCATTTGCCCGCGTTCTCGCGCAAACGAAACCATATAGATGAAGCCATGCTCTCGCGCCAGTAGCTTTCACAGCGTTGTATCGACAACTGCAAGCATGGTGCCCCGACTGGTGCCCCGACTGGTGCCCCATGCTCGTGCAGCGCGCTCGTGAACGCAGCTATGACAAGCTTGCAATTGCACGGACTTTCCCGCACGAGCAGAGACATGGCGTCGGGCAGTCGGCACGCTTGCAATCGCTCCAAGCAGCGTTCTGACATCCCCGCGTGCACTCACCTCCTCGTCCTAGTTTCTCGTCGCATACCAACCCTCTTTGCTATAAAGCTTGCGATATTCCTTTGCAGAAACTTGGCGCTCTAGCCCAAAACTGCTCGCCCCAAACGGTTCATGTAAGTCCATTTGACAACAGTTTGTGAATTAACAAATACATTCGTATGCAAGAGCTTTGCGTGTCTAGCGTCACTTGGAGCACAGACTGAGCATAGGTCCGCCGGGCCCCAAATGCGAACTATAAGTGAGTTTTAGAATTGGGGGCCCAAACATTAGAGGGAAATAGGGGACTCGCCACTGCGCATTCGCCGAGTCATGTCTTGGGATCGCCCCAGAATTCTCAAGAAGGCGAACAAACATGGCGGCGTCCTCCATCGCTCGCTTTGCACACAAAACTATAATTTCACTATTAAGCACGTTCATCGGCAATAAATGCTGCAGCAGGCTTACGCTTCGGCTTAACCTCGCTTAAGTCACATAGTAGGAGCGACGATCCAGCCCCGTTTAATAGATCGCCTCCTGATACTGGCCGTTCTTACGCCTGAATGGAAGCGGTAACTATTCACATGACAGCGCCTCGTGGAAGAAAACGACGCATGAATATGTTTGAGTCGTACCAACTAGTGCCACTAAGTAAGCTACGCTTCAGAGTAACGACATTTGGCCATATTGTGGCTTAAAATCATGGTTGCCAGTTATCTGAAGCTTTATCTGGAATCACAGGAAACGCGTTTCCGTCCTCCACAAATGTTCAAACAGTTCGCGACAAAGCAAATCAATATTACATGAGCTTCCTAACACCGAATCTAATACTGAGGAAGTCGCACTTTTGAATCATGACGATCGGTAGTTGCGTCTGTTCTGCACAAGCACCAAAATGGCGGCGCCCACAACGATGTCGAGGAGCGGAGTGCCGATACTCTAACCGCAGCTCATTTAGTGGCTCTAGCAGGCACTTATCCAGGGGGTGGGGCCCATGGGGCCCGGCCCCCCCCC
The DNA here is from genome assembly GCA_037355805.1 of Ixodes ricinus. Taxonomy (NCBI): domain Eukaryota; kingdom Metazoa; phylum Arthropoda; class Arachnida; order Ixodida; family Ixodidae; genus Ixodes; species Ixodes ricinus. The sequence goes on along the minus strand of JAZHYW010059321.1, from coordinate 32,584 downwards.
CCCCCGAAATCTTCAATTTTAGTGGGACCTCCTCTCCCCCCTCCCCCTCATACAACATTTTGTCATAGGCGGCCCCCCCCCCCCCCCCTCCAAAAAAAAAAAAAAAAAATCCTGGCTACGTGCGTGGGCTTTAGTACCAACCTTACTAGAACAACTCAATTGGCAAACTGCCATAGAGCCTGCATTGAAAATATTGGCTCCGATTCGTATTCGAGAACCGAACTAAAGGCGATCGCAACGCTGTTATTCCTCCCGCAGCGGCCACTCCGGGAACCGCATGGCTGCACGCATTACTTTGGGTCGAGTCGCACATGGGCCGGTGGCGCCATCTCGCCGTGCCATTTCGCAGTCGCTATATAAATCAACTTTCACATTTTGACTCGTCGCTAAAAGGGTGGCGTGGTTATCGTATGCAGTTTGGTGTCGGTGGACGCGAGTGATCCTGGTTTCAAGGGTGTGTTTCCCAACTGAGTCTTTTAGTAACGTTGAGTCGTACTGATTTCGATTCGACTTCGAGCATCCAAACATTTAATGATGAAACAAACCGGATAGATTGGGTTTTATTCTACTCAATAGAGAGTTTTAGAATAGGGGGCCCCAACGCTTTGGGGAACCCAACGCTTTGGGTTACCCAACGCAACGACACCTCACGCAGCGTGCTTATAGAATAGGGTTTGTGACGACGCAACGCGGCACGCTCGCCTTTTTCGCATGCAGTGCCATTGTGGACAACGAACGAACTATTCAACAGTGAAAAATTATTAAAACGCGAAACATTTGCGCTGAAACGACACTTTAATGTGGCTTGCGGTACCAATAATAGAGAGGGTAACACCAGTTGAAACGGCAAAGCAAGACCCATCTGCCGACCGTCTCTGAATCAGAAGTTTTACTTCCCTGGTCAAAACAGAGTGCACGCCCTCAAATACCAGGCTATCATGTGCGCCAATGAAATTATCTGCGAATTCGAGGGCCCATTCCCCGGTCACACGCACGACGCTGGTAAGTGCAGCTTGCTTTTAGCCCATCCTGTAGCTGAAGCAGCACGACAGTTATAGAGAGTTTTATAATAGGGGGTTCCAAAGCTTTGGGGCCCCAAAGAAATAGGGGCTTAGCACTGCGCATGCGCAGAGCCCAAACTCCGTTTGGGGTCTTGGGTTAGCGCGCGCACCCAACGTGAAATTCGAGAAATAGCGTGGGGCCCCCTAATTGCTTGGGGCCGGGTTGCGTCGGCAAACATGGCGGCGCCCTTTCCGCTCGCTTCGGAGCAAATTCGTCATGGTCGGTGCAGTATTAGCCAATTTCATTGCCAATGAATGGTGCAACCGGCTTTTGCTTTGCTTTATCTCGCTCAAGTCACAAAGAATGAGCGGTGGACTCGCCCCATTTTAAAGATCGTACCTGATTCTGGCCGTTCCTAAGCCTAAACAGACGTCGTAACTGTTGACATGGTAACGTATTGCTACTCCGTGGCGTTCACACAGACCCGTTTTTTTTTTTGTTTTTTACGTTACGTTACGAAAAGTCACCGGGAAATCTGTGCTTCGTATTAAACTGTGCCAGCAGCAGGTCGACCCGGTCGCGGATGGCCCGCGTGGAGACATTTCTTCCGATTGCTTCGGAGACCCTTTCGGCAATTGAAGTCCATCTCCTGGAATACTGGAATGGGTTAGTGGCGTACACTTCGCGTAGCACATAAATGTCATCGTCGATCGAGAAGCGAACGCGCGCGGGAGCCTTCTCTTCCGCCATTTTCTTCTGGCCTTGGATCGGCCTCGACTCGTTCGGCCATCCCGCTTCGGGTGTAGCCGAAACAATCCAATTCGTAGCGCTCTAATTTGGCGCTTGTTCTCGTAGTAGCATAGAGAGTTGAGCTAGCTGGTACTTAGGAGACATACCTAAAACAGCGCATAAGCACAGGAGGAAGATAACAGAACACAGGAAGGGATGCTGACTCTTAACTTATGTATTGTGAAAGAAAGAGAAAGAGGAAGCTTCTGACATGAAGCCCAGGTTGTTGTTTTGCTTTCTCCTTTTTTCTCATCTTTTTTTTTTGTCGTGACCTTATAATGTCAGTTTTCTCCTTTTCTACTGGAACTTAGTAATGTATCTGTTTTTATTCTTTCTTCTTTTTACCTTGTGGGTGCGCGTGGGCTTCATGCACGGTGGCATGTCTGAAGCTTCCTCTTTCTCTTTCTTTCACAATACATAAGTTGGGAGTCAGCGCTCTTTCCTGTGTTCTATTTTCTTCCTTCTGTGCTTGCGCACTGTTTTAGGTATGGCTCGTTCTCGAATTTTTTGGGCGTTCGTGCGCGCTTTGACCATCTGCAGCCGAAGATTTAGGCCTTCAACTATGCCAAGACTGAGACGAACGCCAGCGCGCATACTCTGCGAGCAGTTGCACTATTGTGATCTGAACTGGAGCGACTTTGAAGCCTTGAAATACTTGTTTTCAAGCTGCAGGTATCGTGCCACGAACGAAATCCACTCGGAGCCACATAGTAGCCATACGTTGCCATGTCAACGGTTACCGCGTCTCTTTAGGCTTAGGAACGGCCAGACTCGGGGACAATCTTTAAAATGGGGCGAGCCCACCGCTCATTCTTTGTGAATTGAGCGGGATAAAGCAAAGCGAAAGCCGGTTGCACCATTCATTGGCATTGAAATTGGCTAATTCTGCAGCGACTATGACGAATTTGCTCCGAAGCGAGCGGAAAGGGCGCCGCCATGTTTGCCGACGCAACCCGGCCCCAAGCAATTGGGGCCCCAAGCGCCAACCCAAACCCCCAAACGGAGTTTGGGTTCTGCGCAAGCGCAGTGGTGAGCCCCTATTTCTTTGGGGCCCCCAAGCTTTGGGGTCCCCTATTCTAAAACTCTCTAATATCTGTGACACAAGCAACGCAGAGTGTTCGTTAAGTAGAAGTATAATACGTTTAAAAAAATGTATATATATTAATACGAAAGCCTTACTTGCCCCATTACGCGAAAAGGCGTCGGCGTTGTGCCCGAAAAGATGGTCATAAATATACGTCATAAGCATGCGCCGCTCAAGGTCAAAGCGGACGCACCTCAGAAATAGAATACAAAAAAAAAGCAGAGCAACGCAAGATGCTTCGTCACGGAAGCCGCCATGAAGCCGGCGGGGTTCGCCGCGCCTGCGCAGTGGAGGAGCGTGGTGTCAGCGACGGAGCGCCGTGTGAAAAAGGAAGACATAGCGCGCGCTGGGTGTAGGAATGCGTTTTCATTCCTACACGTAAGCAGTCTTAAGTGCGTCTGCCGAATTTAATTTTTCACTTTATTAGTCACGTTTGTTAGTCGTATTGGCGCTACACGCGAGAGAGGCAAGCGTACGTGTCACGCTCTGTATTGAAAACCCTATTCTATACACCGCTTCAATGTTTACAATATCACAGCCCAGCGTAGGAACATCACAGCTTAGCACGCGCATAGTCATCACTTCGGAAAGCGAGCGAAACACGCGCTTTACGCACGAGCTCTGAAAATGGCACCGACCAGAAGCCCGTTTCTGGAGTGGTCTATACACCTTTTACGCCAGGGCGCAGCCATCTTGAATGTCGTCACTTCTGGTATGCGGCCAAACATCGTTTTGATCTCTCCACTCCGCTGGAAGGTATTTACGAAGAATACGTGATTGTTTCATGTTTTTTTTGCCTCACATATATTTTCTCGCGTATTCCAGGTTAAAATGTTTAGACGTTTTCTGTTTCCTGTCGTTCTCAGTCACGTGGGTTACGTATTGGTATGCGGGACGAAAAGATAATGAAACATTTAGACCTGAAGATGCCAGAAAATATATGTGATGCAAAACAAGAATATGCGAAATCACGCATTTTTCTTCAACACCTTCCAGCGTCGTGGAGAGTTCAAAGCGATGTTTTAACGCATACCCGAAATGACGACATTCAAGATGGCTGCGCCCTTGTGGAAAAGATGTATAGGGGGTATTTACTGCACGCAATATTTAAGGGCGCTGTTTAGAGCGCACGCTAAAAACAAGCTCACATTCATACGCTTCTAAAGGTCGGTTCTCACATGCAGCGAAGCGCTAATGTAGCGCTCCTCACGTGCCGTCAGCTACTCATCGTCTGCCATGAGCAACAGTTTTGACGGTGAGATACAAAGCTGGGGAACGCTCCCGTCAGCACGCGCTTAGCGCGAGGTACGCTACGCTTGCAGCGCTCCGCTGCATGTTGAACAGGCCTTTAGACCGGCAATCTTGATGATCTGGAATACACGTTGAAAAAGAACCGTGGAAGCTCGCCGTGAGCACGTGCTGCAGCACAGCTAGGGCCCCTAGCGAATACTCTCTATTGACCGAGAGCGCTCGTGCCCCCTCTATATTTCTAAAGAGCCCCCCCCAACTGTTGGGGCATCCTATTCTACAACTGCCTATTCAGCAGTGTTAGCGCTAACGCGTTACATTTAACGGCGTAACCGGTAACGGATTACTTTTTTCAGTACCGCAGTAACGGACTCGGTTACTTTTTCAAGACAAAAACGGGTAACGTACTTATGTTACTTATTTCGAGTAACGGGTAAACGTGGTTACGTTACTCGTTACATCTTCTTCCTCAAGCGTGAAACAAAGTACAGTTACCTTCTTTTCGTGTTTTTATACTTCGTTGTACCTAAGTCCGGACGCAGCCGTCGCTACGAGCTGATGTGACCAACCAGACGGCGTCAAAAAGACACCGTCGTGGTGTTCCTAATGTTTCCTATACGTGTTCTATCATCGCTCAACCAGTCATAAACAAAAAGGCCCAGTGACTTGCGCTTTTGTCGCTGCCTGCATGGTCCCATTACTTCGTAGCATCGGCTGCGTCTCGACTTGAGCAGTAACGAAGTATACGCGCCTAGTCATTAATGATCGCATTCATTCCACACACCTTCGAAGTTTCCCCTGTCTTTTCCACACGCAAAAAGTCCCACATGAGAAAAACTCCAAGGCTGACGCCAAATCTGACGCAAGAAAACAACAACAAAAAACCCCGCTGTAGCCGTCAAGTCATAAATAAAAAGTAACGCAAACGTAACGTGCGTTACTTTTTATCGGGAACGGTAACGGTAATGCCTTCCTTTTATTGTGAGGTAACGTAGGTTGGTAACGGGTTCCTTTATTTTAAAGTAACGAGTAACGTATTTCGTTACTTTTTTCGGTAACGCCTACAACACTGTTATCGAGAAGTCTGTCGATGGTCCGGCTCCAGCTGGCGCTCGCTGCTTTTCGCCTGGCGTTGGCTACGCCTGCGAACAAGTCTTCGCAAAGGCAGAACACCCGAGACGGTGCACACGCTCGATTCTTAGCCTCGACAAGATGTTTCGGTAGGCATTCTTTGAGGGTTCCTACCTGCGACGTCACGACCAGGATCGATAAACTGCTTGCAACAAATCCGATGGTAAGTTGACGGTCTCCTATTTAATGAAAGTCAGTCGTAGTCAAGACGACGTTGTCAGCGCCTATCGTGGAAGGCTGACCACACTTTAGGGCACCTGGCCGACATCATGCCCCTGCTTGTGCGAGGATACAGGTGCACTCGCGAGCCTTCACGCGCATGCTGCAGCTGCTTGCATGCGTGGGGCGCCGGTCGCGACGCCATGCTTTCCGACGTCTTTCTGAGCACTTCTGGATATCCGATACTCGGCATCGGAGTACAGGTATCGTATCGGGAATCCGGTGCGACCATGGCTAGGAATATAGGTTCAGGCTTTCGCAATATATACCCATCTCACTAAGCGTTCGGCGCATGCGTAATGCCGCCCGCCCTAACTTTAGTTCACAGGAGGCAGACGGTCGTGCATGCGAGGGCTCGTGCCGTCTCGTGCTCCACACGCGCAGAGCTATACAGCGGGGTTGTCGCACGTGCTCAAAGAATAAAGTTCCCTCGATGCATTGCGTCAGCTGCGGCGTAGTCAAACTGGCTGGTGAGATCGGTCTATTTCGCTGAGGAGTTAAAGAAATCTGCTTTCTAACGAATTATCGGAAACAGAGTGAATGCATATTGCGTCACAAAACTAATCCGCGTAAGTAAAGATTCAAAATAAGCTGTAGGGATTACTTAACCCGTCTATGCGCAAAAAAACAAAACAAAACAAAACAAACAAAAAATAAAAAGAAAGGAGTGAAATTACGTTATCGCGTGTCACGACTTGGCGCTCGCATAATATGTTTTTATTATTATTTTTTTTGGCGCTCGCGTAATTTGTTGTTATGGTGACGCCTTTTAGCGCGCCCTCCTGAGCGCGATTGAGAGGATTTCCACGCCATTTTCGCTTCCACTGTCGATTCCACTCCTGTGGATGATCCGTCACCGTCCTAAGCGCGCCTGTTCTTGAAAGTGACGTTCTTTGGACTCGCTACGAACTTTCCGAGGTCATCCATATGGCGTGCATGCTTGCGCGAATGCGCCGGCACAACGTGGTGTACACTGCAGCCACTGTCCAAGTGAGCAAGGCGGGCGTCTCTTTTGAACGCCCCCAGCATGTGCTTGTTTTCTTCGGCGCGTGTTCTGGCTGCACGTGAACGCTCGTGGCACGGGGAGTTTTCGCAAAAACTACCACGCGATTCCCCGGTGAGGTTCGCACTATAGGGTGTATTCACTGGCGGCCATATCTGTGTGCGATAATGCTGAGCACGTGCTGATGGCAAGCTTCCACAGTTCTTTTGCAACGTGCACCCCGCACCATCAAGATTGCCGGTCTTGGCAGCCTATAACGCGAGCTTGTTCTGAGCATGCGCTCTAAACAGTGACCTCAAATATGGCGGCCAGTGAATACCCCTATAGTCCGTGTCACCTTAAGCCGAGGCTACAAGCTCCGCCCCCAGCGCGAGCTCGATCGCTTTCGCAGTGCTTTGGTTGCGCGTGCCTGCGCGCGTTCACACTTGTGTTAGCAAGGGCAGAAAGCTAGCGCGGAAGACGGAGATTCTCGTCTCAGCTCAAGGGTGAAAGGAGTATAGGAAGTATTCTCTGGCGGCCATAGCTGTGTGCGCGCCTGCTGAGCGCGTGCTGACGGAGAGCTTCCACAGTTCTTTTGCAACGTGCACTACGCACCATCAAGATGGCCGGTCTTAGCAGGCTATTAATCTGAACCCCTTCTGAGCATACGCTCTGAACATCGCCCTCAAATATGGCGTTCAGTGAATAGCCCCTATTGGCGACGTGCGCGACATAAAAGCGTCGCTGGTCGGGCTTCCACGATTGGCCGAATGCTGACTGTGACGTAAGTGAAGGATTTCTCATCGACACAAATAAGAGTAATGGAATAACTTCAATTTTGACGGTGTTGGCAGTGTTGGTTTCATGAGCGCAATGATTTCAAGCTTCACCCATGCTCATTACGAACTCCCTCGAACTTGTTGTTCGGAAGACTAATGACGTCACGAGAGGGAACCATAGGAGGGCGCCACCAAAACATCTCGCCGCCAGTTGCAGCTGTTGCAGTCAAAATGTAAGCTGCCTCCATGCCCATAGACACGTTCTCATTCACACACTTTGGTCGAGCTGCGTAAGAGGCCAAGACCAGCCAACAGTCAGAACTTTACGGTACACCCAAATGTACGTGCGCGTAAATATACCGCAATATTCACGTAGCAAAATACCCGCACTCGCAAATATTCGACGCTTGAACTTAGGTAGCGCGAAATTGTCGACACCGAAACTCGGCCACTCATAGAGTTTGCACCGTCCCGTCCACCGAAACGTGCTGCAGCGAGAAAGAGGCCAGTAAGTCAGTTGCGTGACCCTCGGGAGAGGGTTGGTCAGACGTCGTACACTCCCTGTTGCCGAGACACTGCCGGATCGAGAGCAAATTCTGAACAATTGTTGGGCACAAACAATGATATTTTAAGGAGACGCGACTGGAACGACGAGCTCCTCATTGTACGTCCAGCGCGGGGTTTGCAGCGGAACATTAACCGCGGACAAAAAGCCACTCCGGTAGCATCTCTCGCATTAAAATGGAGAGATTTACTAGTTAATACAATATCTATAAAAAAGACATGCGCCATAATGCAACGCCAAAGGCACATGCCAACCTTCGTGTTGTGTCACGTCGTGCCTGTTTTACGGCGCGTTTCACGAATCCTTTGTCTAGCGTAATATTGGAACCCCCGAACATTCCTTAGACCGGATCGTGGTCTCATTCCAGGTGGTAGGTTGGCGTCCAGTCCGCTCGGCTTCGGCTTCTCCGCGCGGCAGTTAAACGTCCCCACAAAGAGCTCGCGTGACGTCGTGCGGGGGGCGGTACGGGTAGATCCAGCACGCGGGATTAAGAGGGTATCTTTTCTTTCCGCGGCGGTCCCGCCGGCGAGACGAACGACTCCCGGGGCCGCCGGGATGGCTCGATTCCGAGGCGCTCGAACGCTTTCCGCGGACGTGGGACGGCCCCGGGCACGAAGCGTCCTGGCTGCGGCCCTCGCGGCGAGACGGCCGACGCTCTGGAAGCCACCGGACGGCGCTGCCCGCGCGCTGCTCAACAGGCATCGCGGAAAAGCGGGCAACAGGGCGCCGGCGGCGTCCGCGCGACACAAAGCGAGCAGCTGGCTTGGGGTTGTCCGGGCGCGGCCTGTAGGGTGCCGAGACGGCTAAAAGGGACACTCACAGACGGCTTGGCTTGCACCACGATCGCCATGACGGACCTCGGGGGGCGGGAGCAACAGACTGGGCGACGCAGGCCCGACGCTCCGGTGGCCGTCAGCTGACGGGCCGGGAGCGCCGCGCGGCGAGGGGCCCCTCCCGGGGGCTCACGTGACGCGTTGCCCCGGCAACGGGCTCCGAGCCTCGCCGAGGCCTCCGCTCGCCCCCCGTGCAAGCCCCAGGGAAGAGAGACCGCGGCGCGCGCTCAGGGCGCCCCGCTCGCGAGAAGCTGTTGCTTTTCCGCGCCCCGTTCCGCACAAGGGCCTGCCGGTGAATTTTTTATGCTGGCGCGGTCGTTGCGTATGAAAGGGTTATAGGAGGGCATTGGGCGCCCTCGCCCTAACTGCCAACTTGTCGAGCGAGTTGGTCGTCCCGATTCATCGCGCTCCAGGCTTGCGTCACAGGCCGTGCCGGCGAGGCTGGCGAGCGGCCACTGGTCGTGAGCACGCACACCGTCCACATCGTGTTCGAAGGCCGCCGACGGCTCGAAAGGTTCCGACGGGTGGGAGAACTTCCAAGGTCGACGGGAATATCCGAGGGAATGAGCGTGGACGCCAGACACGCGAAACTTGGAAACTCGGAAAGTAACGACCTACATTTTAAATAGTTTATTCAAAACGAATGTAATTCTCACAGAATATTACTACTCTGGCATCATTAGGGAAAGTCTTACCTCGGACACGTCCCCCAAAAATCAATACAGTCAATCATTTACGGCTGATCTCAATGGGTTACGACCAAGTCTGGACAACTGAAAACCTCCGTTTGCTCTAGTGACTGCCAGCTCCTGGTTAGCTCGGTTTGTAGAGCTCTTGGCTAGTCTCGGAGAGGTCCCGGCCAATTTATTCTGACGTATACTCTATGCTTCCTGCATACTTGCAGCTTTTACGTAATCTCTGCTCAGTTCTACGGCAGCGCGAAACGAGGGCTTGCGAGCATTCGCTGTACCACCTCGTGTACTGCTCACGTAGTCGTTATCCCTTCACCAACCACGCACCCGTCGTTTGCCAGCTTACGCTGTCGGTGTAAGATCAGAGGCAGGATTCTCAGAACTGTCGTACGACATAAAAACTCAAAAGTAACTTGCGCATATGATACGAACTTCTTAGTTTTCTCGGACCTTCAGCATGAGATAAAACAGAATCCTACGGCACTGGTTCAAATCCTGTTTTAAACGTTTTCGCGACTATTCGTACAAAATGAAATGCACGTTCGTACTTGAAGAACGGTGCAATGTCAAGAGAAGCCGACGGCGTGTGCTTAGGACTCGTCGAACCCTGGGGGCAACCGCGTATAATCGCTGTGAGCGATACTACCGCCTGCCCACCGTGCAGCTGCGATGTGCTGACACCAGGCACGTAGCCAGGATTTTGTTTCGGGAGGGGGGGGGGGGCACCCATGACAAAATGCTGTATGAGGGGGAGGGGGGAGAGGAGGTCCCAGCAAAATGGAAGATTTCGGGGGGGGGGGAGGGCGGGCCCATGGGCCTCCCCAACGGATACGTGCCTGGCTGACACCAACTATTTTGTCTCCCGGCAGCTCGGAATCGTTCGCTGTTTGTGGGCGTCCAATGGCGCTTTGCCTTTATGCCAGCGGAATTTTGCAGGCGGTTTACGCCACAAACATGAGCCAGACGAGTGCCTCACTCACGGATCATCGACGGGGTGCGCAGTGCCAGTGCGACCTCATCGAAAGCGGGATAGACTTTCCATCGCGCCATGCTTATCCGCGGGCTAGGCCTATGCGTTGAGGAAGTGAGGAAAAGAAGTATACGAGAAAGCACGGGGACATCAGAACGCCGAGCTCTGATTGGAACGATTAGTGGGTAGACCTAAAGCTAGCTTCCTTTGTCTGCACTGCACTCGTCGAACGCATTCGAATGTGAGACCCAAGCGCCGCTGACGGCAGCGTTCCGCGTTCGAAAGCGTTCGACGAGTGCAGTGCAGACAAAGGCAGCTAGCTATAGGTCTACCCACTAATCGTTCCAATCAGAGCTCGGTCTTCTGACGTCCCCTCTCGTCTCCTCCTCTCTCTCAATTTCCCGGCGCATAGCGAGGCACTCGACCTCCCTGGCCACGACCATCCGACCCCGACGGGACGCCGTGCTGCATAAAAGATGCCCGCAGGAACCCCCTTTTCCATTTTAAATGCACCTTTCCCGTATGAACAGCCGGAGCCCCGACCTGGATTTTAGGCTTGGCCATCTTGTCACTCCATCGTCCTCGTTGGGCGGCGGTGGCGGACCGTAGCAGACAGAGTCCCGTCGATTCCATCTGTTATTTTGTTCGACGTAAAGCTCGAACTAACGCCCGAAGGTAACTTTCGCATCATTTGGTACGTCCTCTTTCTTCTTTGAGTTTGGGCCTTTCATCCTGAGGTGACGGTAGTAGTAGAAGCATCAGTACGAGTCGAGATGGAGCATCTCTTCGGATCTGCGCGTGGTGGGTCCAGCCATGGGCGTACCAAACGGGGGACAAGGGGGCAAGGGGGCGCTTGCCCCCCCCAGTTCTTAGAGGGGGGGGGCAAGGCATGTGTTTTGCACCCCCTGAAACAGCCGCCACCGGGCAGGGCAAACACTGGCCGGCGGCTCCCAAGGAATACCGAAAGCACCACCTAGCTCCCGACCCGCGGGGACATATTTTTAACGCACAGGCGATACAAACCCCAACAACGGCGCTCACGCCGTGTTGGCTGGTTCGTGGAGATAGGCGCTGCCGCCGTCACATAGGCAGGGGTTACAATGCGAGTTTCCGAAGCGGTAGCAAAACTTAGTTGTAAGATGCCTGCCTCATATGTAGCAGACCCGGGTTCTATCCACGGTGTGGGCTTGCTTTTTTTTCTTTTTTCCTCGAACATTTTGTTTTGTCGAGGCCTTTGGCGATATTTATGACATTTCTTTTTTAGCAATAACACTGAAAAAAACGAATGTTGTCGACGAAACATTGCTGAACTGGATCGTATGGTACTCTATTTACGGATGTGCATGGGGGACAGCGGGGCTCGGGGTTGCCGGCTGCAAAGCGGCGTGTACGGGGGTAGAAGGGGCGGGGGGGGGGGGGGGGGGCTAAGACGCGCTTCGGGTGATACACGCGCCGTCCGAATCCGAAATTTAAGTTCCCGCACGTTGCCGAGCAGCCAAGCCGGCGTGAGCATCGTTGCTTGGGGGTCTATCACCTGCGCCGTAAAAGTGTGTGATGGACCGAATCTGCCGAAATTCAGATTCGGGAAAGTTCTGCACATGCCGAAATTTAGAAAAGAAGTTCGGCAAAGATTCGGCAAAATTTCGGCAAATGTCTGCACACGCGCACGAACGCGACGGGGCCATGGATTGCAAATGGACGCCGCGCAGTCGCGCGGTTACCATCGTACAGTTCAGTACAGCCAGCGGTTACGGCGAGGAGTGGAGTAGGCGACACGGTAACTGTGCGTTTGTGAGCTTTTGCGAGTATGGTTCTCTTCAATATTTCTGCCTCAAGAACAGAAGATCGACCAGTAAATTACGCAGTCCACTGCTCAAGTGACAAATGATGCGGTGCATTCTGGATAACGTGCTTTTCATTTGACCTTTCCATTGATGAAACGAGGTAGTTGAGACATTGACTGACAACTGACAATTACGCTCAGTGTTCGCAGCCCACTGCTGTCAAACAGGGCAGAGTCATGAGAGCTTGCCAGAATGGGATGCAGCTGGCATCCTCGACATAATGTGAGACATGTTTTCCCCCTTCTGTTTTTTTCCTTTTTACGCACTTTCTATAGTGTGTATATTCTTTACATTTATATAACGGTTTTGTTTTTTCACATGTGGTGGCGGGCTGGCAGGCGCTCTGCGTAAGGGTTTTCACCTATCTGCCTAGCCCGCACACCACCACATGTGCCCCTTCCAGTATGTGCAAATAAAATTATTATTATTATTATTATTATTATTATTATTATTATTATTATTATTATTATTATTATTATTATTATTATTATTATTATAACAATCCTATTTTCGGCTCACAAGTAGTTTGTGCCAAAACAGAACAATATTACTTTTTAGTTCGCGTTATTTCGCGATTTTCATGTATCTGCATAAAACTAAACACAGAACTATCATGCTTGACGTTGCACATCCGACATTCCTAACTCTCCACATCTTCCTAAACGTCCGTGTGTGTCCTAACACCTGAAACCGAAATTTTAAAGGTTAAAAACGGCACATTGCGGATATGGAACGCACACTTTCTTGCAAAGCTGACGTCAAGTGACTCAAATCGGAAAACATGCATATTTACAGTAATATTATTCTCTCTTCTGGGGAAGGCTCAGCAACCGTTGCATTCGTTTTCGCGCACGAAACGGCGACTCCCAGAGAAACTAAGAACGCAGTAATTGCCTTTATTTTAACAATGTAAACACACTTGCAGGCGTGCGCTGATGAAGCCTCAAAATCAAAACTCTCGTAGCGTGATTCGTGACTGCGCCGGCTACTTCCCAACCTCGTTGTCACGCCACTTTCTTGAAGCAGACACCAAAATTGCAAGTAGACACACAAAAGCGACACCGATACCATTATCTTGCAGAATATCAGCTTATTTAGTAAAAACTGTTTCAATAGGCGCTACATGTATTTAAGTTAAGAAAAAAAAACATTTTTTCGTGAGAAAAAAGTAAACATCAACGTTAAGTCTGGTAACAGTGTATTTTCGCCGAATTTTTAGAAAATTTCGGCAAAAGTTCGGCTCCGCCGAATCCCAAGATTCGGCGCCGAATTTTCGGTTTGGCAAAAGTTCGCCCCATCATAGCAAAAATATGCGACCCGGGGGGGGGGGGGGGGTTGGTTTGCTTCCCCACTGAAATACAAGTTGGTACGGCACTGGGTCCAGCGCTTTTCCTGCTTAGCGTCACGTCAGCATCGAGCTGCAATTTTATAGTGGCCTCGCAATCCGTAGTAGCGACTGTACTGACAAAATTGGCCCCGATGCGGATACTCAGACTCAGTGGAACAGTGTGTTGCCAGCGCTTCGATGAAACACGCTCCGCACCAAGCGCTAACAGACGTTTCTTGTGGCTCTTGCAGACAGTTTTGTGGTAGAAAAGAATCTCTAACCTCGGCTACCTCCCGGATGCCCGGGCCACGAACAACGCCAAGGGCGGCAATTTGTTCTCAGGCGCGTCGTTCTGCTAATTAGCCGCGTGGGCAGTCTCTTAGCCAACAATGAGAATTTCGTTGACTCGGTAGCGATCGAGTTTGTAGAAGTCACAGCCATCTTGGCCATGATAAAGCTGGGCATTCGGGTCCGTTGACATTAGTGTACAAGATCTCATTGCAGGGACACGGTGAGCAAATAAGCGCCGCCGGAAGCACCGCGGCCTGCGTTAGTCGTGATACAAAAGCCTCGAAAGATGCCGAGCTCTCCCATTGGCTCTCCGTGCGGCCGAAGACGATGTCGCCACAGCAACAGTCCGCTGTCGCGGTGATCGGGAACTTGCGGGACACCGGAAGTTGTCGTTTTCCTCTCGTTTTCCTCCTATCACTTTCAAAAGCGTTCGGGAATATCCCTTTCAAAACTTTTTGCGACATGCGTAGCTTAAGAACTCCTCAGAAAAAAAAAATGTAAGAAAAGACGTTCTTGGTGAATCCGACCTCTGGACGGCGGAGTAGTTGGCGATTTCCTCCTGACGTTTGTGTAAGGGCGGGAACTGTCTCCTGGACTTCTATTATACCACACTGCTCACACCTGATACTTGGCTGCAGCTGCAGAATTACCTGCACTAACCCCTCAGGCGTCTTCGAAGCGCTTCGTGCGTACGAATGCTTCCAAGATGTCAGCGGACAGTCCTCGCATAACCAATCGGACCATCCGAGAAGAGACAGCGTCCGCGGACTGTAAATATTGTGTTAGCAGTGTGAACGCGCCATTAGTTCGCACACGCCGGTCTGGGATTGCATCGCACCTCCTCGCTGAAAGTTGCACGATCATATGTGGGCTTGTGATGTCGTTCTGGGCTGGACTTCCCTGACAGGTCATGCAGCTCCGTTTCGTCCTTTTCTCTGGGATATAATTCTCGAAAACGAGAGTCCAACCGTGTTCCTATTGATTGCGCAACTTCCTTACACAGAACACAGAGGCTGCCAACTTTTCCCGCAGCTGTTTTCTTATCGCCACCAAGATTTGAAATACGACTCGTTGTTTGTGACGCACGTCGGACTCACACGGCATTTTCACCGGCTACTACAGCGGCCTTCTTTATGCGACGGCCAGACAATTACGCACAAGGAAGCGAGAAAACAGTAATATTGAAGCAGTTTGAAATTTCATGCGATTATTAATGTTTTTGGATGAGGAAAAGAAAAGCTATATTTTTCGCCCACAATATGCGAAAAAATGAAAGAGATAGCTGTACCACGGTCGCGCAATCCGGGTAGAGTGGTGCCGTCAAGTACATGACGGCGGAGGTGCGACGCCAATTAATTTTCCTTGCCGGCGTGATTAGCGTCGTGGATGCCACTTACGACCGCCACGAGAGCTCGGTGATCCGTGAAGTAGGTGGTTAAGTGCGGTGGAAGTTTCTAAAGCCATCCACCATTACGAGTAGCAACTGGATACTGCCACGAAGGGATATCGCACAACGCGAGGAATGTTTGGAAACAACTCTTTGAAGCAGACGACACGAAGATTCTTCCTTCGTTGCGCCATTCTTGGCGGGACGCTAGGCCTGCCCTCTTCGCTTCCTTCGCGCGGCACGGCCGACGGGAAGTCCCGACTTCGCTATCCTCGCGCCAAGAGGGGAGGGAAAAAAGGGCTTTCCCTTCTCCGCGCGCGCGGGCGACGACAGCCCCTGAGATCGAAAACACTGCTATGTGTCACCCGTAAGCCTATCACAAAAAACAAATAAAAAAAGAGAGGGATTTGGACTATCGCTTTAGGCAACCCTAGTACGTGGGTAAACTTGGAGTCCGATAAAAAATACTTGTTAAATCAACAAAGAGACGGGTATGTGTCTGTAGCCGTATAGAAGAAAACCGGTAGTCTAGGGCGAGCTCTTCCTTTCCGAAGCCGGGACAAGAGCGTCGCAAACAAAGATGCACGAGTCTGCAGCGCAGAAAACAAAAGGATGAGATGACCGAAGGCATAACATTCCTTTTTCAGACTCGCCGATCCCAAGTATTTGGGCAGAAAACGAGCGTGACCCCAACCGCGAGACCTGACACGAGCACTTGAAAATCGTTCATGGTCGTTGGTGAATTCATGGAACGCGAACACGTGTTTTCGAACAACTGCTTTTTCGTACTCATTTAAAACACACGTCGATGTCTTTGTGCGGGTGTTTACTATAATTGCAGTTACAAAGCATGTGCTCGAATCCAGAATCTGATATTTTGGTATTAATTAACTAACGGCACTCTCTGCAGACCGGCCGTTTCTATGACGGCGACTGTTGCGCCGTCGTAGAAACGTAAATATGCCGGCCATTAGGAAGCGTGGAAGATTATATTCGTCCGTTCAATAATTCCCTCACCCCTTCTGGGCCAGTGGTAGTGCGGTAATAATTGGGGTTGCATGGATATTTATACAGCGTGCAGTTTGTCAGCCATTTTAAAGTTGCCACGAGTCACTCGCTGTAGATGAGCAATTTAGCCAGTGCAGTACAACCGCTAGCCTGGGGTCTTTAACGTGCACCACGCAGTAGTGATACACGACCGCAAGCCGGTACGATGCTCATCCAGATCGAAACGGGCAGGGGTAGGGATTTGTAGTGCGATAAATTTCTAAAGTGGCTGCACTTTGTGTAAACAAACCCCGCGTAAACAGGCCGCATATTACTCACGTTCTGCCGTGTGTTTTAGGAACGAGGCAATAAAACTAGTAACTATCAAGAATGCAAGTTACATGATACGCAATCCAGCTATACTATATAGATAGCCCCGAATATTCCCTAATTCGGCAGCTTTGCCGTACACGATAAGGCATTTTCTGCTGCTTATTTACAGAAACACGAAAAGCCAATTAGCGAGCTGCGGGGAAGGAATTGAAGAAGTGGGCAGCAGCCCTTGGAGGTTCGGGCGGCCTCCATCGATGGCTTACACGCGAAGAAGCGTGTCAGACACCGGGTCGCGGGAAACCATCTTTGCTCTGTTTTTCTTCGCGGTCGCCCTGACAGCATCCGCCGAGGACGTTTTTAAAGAGCCCCGACTGCTTTAGCGTCCGCTCGTCTAATGGATATCACCGAAAGGTTTTCCAACTAATAATTACCTCAATAAGCCACGAGTGTCAGCAGGAACGTCTTTTTAATGTTCGTTTCTTTTCAAGAAATAATTGCAACAAAATACGTGTCGGAATATCTCCTCGTCTAAACAACCTCAACAGCGAAATTTGTAGTCACGTGGGATGTGAAATAATATTGTTTCCGGAACCGGAAGTGCTCCCATCCAAGTTAAAACAACCAAGGGTTTCAACAATGATCCAGGTAAGTTCTGAACGATTATAAAGCCCGGAATAGAAATCTGCTTTGTTTTCTGCTGACTCTTATCTTAGCGACTTCAAAGTAAACGTTTTTTTAAATATATCTACTGGTGGTTGTTAGTATAACACAGTCTATTCAAGCGGGGATTTCAAAGTTTTAAATAAAGTTTTCGGAAGAACACGACCATGTCCAGTTTTACATTCTCGGTTCTCCTGTATACAGTTGTGATAACGTTGTGCTCGAATCCAGTTCGTGAGCTGGATTCGGCTGACGTCAGGTTATAGTGAGAATGCATTACGGTAACAGGGCCGAAAGCTTCTAAAAAGAGTGAACGAGAAAATGAGTCCGCTTTCTCATTGTGTGCGAGCTTTCTTTCACACCAGTAAGCGATGCGCAGCTAACACAAATGGAACGCAAAAGCATTCAGTTTCTTTCGTAGTATGGGCAGAAAAAGCGAATACAACTTGTAGACACATAAAAAAGGATTACCAGCCGATGCTACTCTAAGTTTTCGTCTGCTCCAACTCGTAAAATCAATCACAACAAAAAAAAACGAAAAAAAAAACGAGCAAGCTGAAAAGTAGTAAAGGCTCCGCGTTTAGAAAAAAAAAAATTACGGCTCGCATTTACCGACATGGATTCCGGTGAGCTTTCGAGCCGGAAGTGTGTCACGTAAAACCGCCGCCACCGCCAAAAGTGAAAAAAAAGAAGAAAAAAAAACAAACAGAAAAAGGACAAAAAAGCCAGCGTGGAGAAGGATGGCGGGCCACCTCGACGTAGGGACAATTTAAAAGGTGCTGACGGCTCGACTCCCGCGCTATGACAGAGGGCACTACTTCAGGGCCGGCAAATCAGCGCCGTGGCAAACTAACAAGAGGTTATTTGAAAGACCGGCCGTATTGACAGTCGGAACGGGACTCGCAGAAAGGAGATGCTCCGTGCGCGAGATATCGAGCGCGTTCTTCGGGAGACGTTACCCGGCAACCCTCGAGAAGACCGGGAGCGATCCGAACTCGTCCAATAAAACCTGGCATTTGAACGGCCGCCCGCTCCTCCCCTCCTCGCCCGCACTCGGCCCACTTGCGTCCCGCCGGTCTTCATTCCTTGTTTGTTCCTGGGCGGGCGACCAGGGCTCCTCCGGCCGAGGTGGCTAGGATGGGAATTCACAATCGGTAGAACGACTAAGGCTTCCCTAAGGCTTAAGCGTGATACACATGTGAGCAACAATCGCGTCGCATCGCGCTGCCGCGCAGCGTAAAGCATGAAACAGATCTGAACAAAAATCGCGTCGGATCGCGCCGCCAAGCAGCGTAACCATAGCAACCGTCGCACGGGACGGCACGGCATCGGGCTACGTCATAGCATCGGCGGGAGGCGACGCGATTCTTGCTCACGTGTGTATAGCGCGAAACACATGTACGACGAAACCGTCCGATCCGACGTCCGACCGCGCAATACGACGGTCGGAGGCGAGGGTTTTCAACGCTCTCCGGTGCTACGAAAACCCTCGCCCCCGAGGTCATTCCGACAGTCCGCACGTCGGATCGGACGGTTTCGTCGTACATGTGTTTCGCGCTTATCACCTTAGCCTACTCTATACTCACCAAGCCTGGCAGTTCGACGACGGAGCCATAGAGCGCGAGGATCGGGTAGCAGCGAGTATTTCTCGGGGAACCTGGTATTCAGCGCACAGCTTCTGCAGCGTCGAGGGCCCAAAACATGCTTTTCAAACCCGACAAGAAAAGAAGCGGTAGCGCGAGGAACGCGAGGAGCAGGAGCGGGCATTCCATCACTCGGCAGAAGTGTGCTTCGGCGTCTCGCCGCAGCGAGCCTCATGTAAATTGGGCTGCTTTGGTGGCTCGTTTAATCACAACCTTACCCAAATAGTCAAGGAATACGCTAGAATCACCGACCAATCTCAGTCAACATTAGACCTTGTCTTTATTACAGAAAATATATCGGATTGCGAGATTTCAATTGTAGAAGGGATTTCAGACCATAAAATGATTTTGTTTACGATTCCACTATCACGACATGGTCATTGCAGGGTTGCTAGGTCCATAATTGTTAAAGAATTTTCTCGCGCAGACGATACAACTGTTATAGATTACTTAGAGACATCATTAGAAACATTAGACCAACTAAGCACTACAAGTACAGTAGATGATCTGTGGAATATTTTTAAAACTACTACTTCCTTTTGCATTAATTCCTTTGTTCCCAATAAAACTAAGAAGACATATCGCACTAATCCCTGGATAACGCGTGAAGTTATCCACCTAAAAAGTCAAATCAAAAGGCACAGAAAAGGTTTCAAAGAACATATGAATGCTCTAAAAATTAAATTAAAACGTCACTCAAACAAGCCAAAGAAAGATTATTTTCAGTGACTCTTCACAACTTTATAAAAACTGCCCCTCAAAAATTTTGGCGTTTCTTAAGAGGGAAGAGGGAAATGATCGAGCAGATTGTTGAAAACGATGTGATTATTACTGACAGTGCAGAAATGGCAGATCGGTTTAACGTGTTTTTCCAATCGGTCTTTTCAGCCCACGAGTTACAAAATCTCGATGAGGTCCTTCATTCTGATATTGAAATGAGTATGCCAGAAATAGAGATAAGCCAGTCCGGAATATTTGCTAAGCTATTGTCACTAGATACGAAAAAATCAACAGGCCCGGATAAAATACCGAATGAATTCTTAAAGCGATATGCAGAGTGGCTATCTTTTTATTTAAAAAATATCTTCGACAAATCATTACAAACGGAGTCACTCCCGCAAGAATGGTTATCCGCACGTGTCGTCCCTGTGTTTAAAGGAGGAAGCCGCTTTACGATAGAAAACTACCGGCCTATTTCATTGACCAGCGTTTGCTGTAAAGTGATGGAGCACATCATTTCAAAATATATATTTACTTTTTTAGAGGAGCGAAACACGTTATACTCTCATCAGCATGGCTTTCGACGTAGTTTGTCAACCGTAACGCAGCTTGTGGAAACGTTTCATGATTTTTCTTTATCTGTAAATAATAAGGAACAGATCGATGTAATTTGCATAGACTTTTCAAAAGCATTCGACCGCATACCTCACAAAAAATTATTATTCAAAATAAAAAAGATAGGGTTGTGTGACAAAATCGTTAAGTGGATAGAAGCATACCTGTCAAATCGGAGTCAAAAGTTGAGATAAATGGAAACCTATCTGCACCTCTATCTGTAACCTCAGGAGTCCCGCAAGGCTCAGTATTAGGACCATTATTGTTTTTGATATATATAAATGATATAGCTGCGCACATTGAAGAACCAGTAAAACTAAAACTTTTTGCAGATGATTGCCTTCTTTACTCTGTGATAAACAATACTAATGATCAATTAGCTCTGAATAGGAACCTGGAAAACTTAAGGCAATGGTGTGAGGACTGGCAAATGCAAATAAATTTTCGTAAGTCGACATATATCCATATAACGAACAAAAAAAGCGTTTTGAAATTTTGTTATAATTTAGGCAATGTTAATTTGAGTATTGTAAACAGTTTTAAGTACCTTGGTGTGGTGATCTCACACGATTTGCAATGGCGCACCCATATAGATAATGTCTACTCCTCTGCCTATCGAAGTTTGTGCTTCCTTAAACGAAAGTTAAAAAATGCAACTAGTAATGCCAAAATGACAGCTTATAAGACAATGATCCGTCCAATCTTAGAGTACGCCAGCATTATATCGAGTCCAAACAAAAAAGTAGACATCAATAAACTAGAAAAAATTCAAAGGCAGGCTGCACGTTTCATTCTTAATAAATACAAACGAACAGACTCTGTGACTGAAATGCTTGGCCGGTGTGGACTTCAATCATTAGAAACTAGACGGAAAATAGCGCGGCTAAAGTTCTTATTTGCGTTGTATAACAAGCACTTAAACATTGAATCTGAACTATATTTAAAAGAGGCACATAAGCGATCGCGCAGATTAAATCACGATAAAACAATCCAACCGTATAATAGCAGGATAGACGTTTTTAAATATTCATTCTTTGTGCAAACAATTGAAGAGTGGAACCAACTCCCAGATGATGTCGTCAACTCTGCAAATATGTCCCAATTCGAGTCTTCTTTAGAAAAGACATTTATCCAGCAATAAATAAAAAGGGGCGTTTTTCCTTTTTTTATTTCTCTTCTTTTACAAAGTGTAGCGATATGTTCATGTTGTCTTCAATTAAAAATTGTGTAACAGTCTTCTTCTATTATGTACAGATGTATAGAGTTCAAATTTTTTATATGATTGGATATATATTGTTGTTGCCTCTCCTGTAATAGCCTTCAAGTAAAGACTGACAGTATTGTTAAATAAAAAAAATTCGATCCACTGCGGTTCCAAGCAATGTGTTTGCTTCCCGCACGGCACGCCGTAGCAAGTTTTTCTATTGTCGTATTTGTTTTCTATTTGTGCTGTTTGCGTGTG
The DNA here is from genome assembly GCA_037355805.1 of Ixodes ricinus. NCBI lineage: Eukaryota > Metazoa > Arthropoda > Arachnida > Ixodida > Ixodidae > Ixodes > Ixodes ricinus. Next base: position 11,021 of record JAZHYW010059321.1, on the reverse strand, counting down.
GCTACAATTGTCATCTTGAATTGATTGTTTTAGAACGGATATTCCGGATATTCACTCAGCTGAAAGTGATGCTTCAAGGGCACAGAAATCGCTTTTCAATCAACTTGAATCCAGTCAAAGCCGCGACTTGCAGCAGGTGTAAGTGTACGGAGCTACGCCGTGGTGATCGAAAACTTCTAGCGCAAATCCTAGCGCGCCACTTGGAGGGCAATTTCTCCTGGAACCGTTGTATATTTAAGCAGCAAAATAAAAGATTGCTTCTTTTATTGATTTTATATACCATCCTCCCTTAATGCTAATGTTCGAGACTGTAGATATACGTATTTTCTGTCATATTTTTATAATGTTCAGTCCTTTCCCAGAGCGCAATCGCACTCGGGGTGGAGACAACAGGACATGGAAGACGACAGTCACATTGGCCACTGTACGATAGGAGCTACGGTTCAGACCAGCGTTACAACATGACTATCCGCAGGTCGATCGATTGCACCGTAATTCCTCAAGCGGTCTTAAACTCTTAAATGTAAATCGGAATGTGAACCTGCGAAACCGGACCCTTCCGATCACGGCCCAACCAGCGGCATCTATACCCGACAGCTTACGTCATCTTATCTTGCTGTTATACCACTGATACGCGAACACACGGTGACATCGGTGATAATTTCAGACTTCTGTACACAACGCACAACACTGCCATCGCGATGTGGCTGCTATGTTGCTGACACGCAGAAATAGAGAACCACGTTGATTGCCGGTTGGCACTCGGCATCGGAAAACAGAACAGAACTCAGCACAGAAGGCACCCATGCACCCGGCAGCAAAACCTGCTTGTCTTGGACGCAGTTTCCGCGATTTCCACAAAGTCGCCAACGTCGACACGTGGTTCCGCTTGGGTTCCGCAATCCAAGGACGGCCATCTTAGCCCAGTGTACGGTGCGCTGCCGGCACTGCTCCGGAACTTCGCTGTTTCTAGCGGCTTCGTTTGTTCGTTTGATAGAATTAGTGATAAAAACGTCAATGCAACCGGAATGTTCTGCCCGTTTGGACTGGGATACGGAATTACAGGCGGCCTACGCTGCCGCTGAAGCTCAATAAACTCAACAACACTTATTAAACAACGCGCGCGACGTGCTCGAAAAACGAAACCGAAAGGAGATAAGGCGGGAGGACGGCACCCTTCTCCCGTCTGCGTAGAGAAGGAGAAAAACGTCTCATTCCTCCCTTCTTTTCGTGTCCGCACGGGGCGGGTCAGTAGTTAGGAGGAAAACGCGCCGCTCACGTGGCCGCTTATTCTGGCAGCGATTTGAGGGGTGAATGCTGCTCGTTTTTCTTTATTTTTTATGCGGCTTCGATTGCGGTGCGGTGAATAACGAACGGGTATTTCGCAGGTTATAAACGTCAGGTATCCGTTCTAAGCGGTATTTGCGCCAAATACAAAAACCGTGTCCTCGCCCCTTTAATACCCGTGCCACACGGGCAACTCGAATGCCATTTACAACGAATGACATTAGTGCGATCGGCGAATCAGCTCGTAATCTGTTGCGCGTGGATTGCGCTACGCCCGGAGTGTCGCGCGCTGATTGGCCGTCCGCTCAAATGTCATTTGTTGTAAATGTCATTCGAGTTGCCCGTGTGGCACGGGTATTAGATGGGAATCGTGCTCCACTTCGCCACTTTCAAAAGTCTACACTCTCATTTTCTGCACGTCAACAACTCCGCCAGCTATGAAACGTTGCTGACCCGTTTGCTAGGGTATGGTGTACCTTTGTGTTAATTCATTGCGCTTTTAAAGGGGGAGTAATGCCGCGTGCATGACCGAGATGGAACGCTTCTCAGCACTTCTAGAAGGTTCGAGTTCACTCTTATCCCGAGTGTAAAAGATAAGCAGGCAAACATGACCTGGTTCACTCCTGAACATTTTAGGTCGAATATTCGATATACCAAATGTATATAGACACTGAGTCAAGCGCGGCGTTGGCGACAGACTCTCTCCGACTACGACGCACTCTCGCGCTCCAGCTGTCATGCCGACGCTGCGACGTTCGATGAAAGCCGGGGTCACACTGTTTATACATCATAGGAAATACACTCTGCACACAGATTCGAAGGCGAGTCACTACGAGATCCGTGCTTCGAATGCCGCATGGCAATGAGTTGAAGGAGAAACTTGGCACGCGGCATTCGAACCATGGATATAGCGGTGACTCGTGTTTCCAGACTGTATATATGATATATGATCAGTGTGACCCCGGCTTAACGCTCCGCTGGGCGGCGGAATCGACCGCCATCTTGCATTTTCCCTGATTTGCGAACGGTGTTAACCGCGTTGCGGTGCCGACTCCAGCGGCCTGAAAAAGGACGCGCATCCCGAAGCACCCAACGACCTGCGGGTGCGTGTGCGGTTGCATCGGCGATGCATTCCAGGACGAACCGTTCGTGTCGACTCGCTAAAACTTCCTAATGGCTTAGGGACGGGGACTGGCGCAAGGAAGGCTGCGCCTGTACAGCTTAACTAATCAAGACCTTTTAGAGCGCAGCTCTTAGGCGCCCGTTTCCGGCTTGAGCGGCGTCAGCGTCGCCGTCGCCGTCGGCGTAACCGCGCGGTGCATGATGGGTAAATTTCCCCGCTAAATTTAGCGGAAAATTTTCCCGCTAAATCTAGCGGAATATTTTTCCCGATAAATCTAGCGGAAAATTTTCCCCGCTAAATCTAGCGGAAAATTTTCCCCGCTAAATTTAGCGGAAGACTTTTCTCCGCCCCCCCCCCCCCCCTCCCTTCGAGGTCTCGTGACCCCCAGGCCACGTGACCCCCTACCCCCACCCCCGAGGTCACGTGACCCCCCCCCCCGTGCCTTTCTCTTCCTCCTCAAGAGCTGCGCTCTAATTCGGCATTACAGGGAGCTGTAAACGGCTTTCATTTTTAGATCGGAATCACAATCATGTTATTATTACTTTTCATTCGCTTAAAACGCTGATATGAAACAAAAACATCTTTAAACGGCCTACATGGGACACATTCTATTTATACAAATTTTTCACGAACAAAAATATAGCAATATTTACGACGCCAGACTCAATTTACCTAGGTGGAGGTAGTCCTGCTTTGGCCCCCGCCCATAACAAAAGGTGCTTAGCTAGCTAATCGTCACTTCTAGGCATTCATTGGTTAGAGAAATAATGGACGTGTGAAATGTTCCTCGGAAAATAGTTCTTTGTGTCACAAAAATATTCTTACCAAAAATGTTTTAATTTTTGATAATCAAATAATCTGAATAGAGTCATCATTCTTTTCAAAAATATCCCCAGATCACCTTCTCCGCTTTGGTTTCAAACGATAGCAAACGCGGCTGCTGGCGTCCTGCAAACTAGAACGGTTCAGATATCCTCAAGCGTTCTATTTTGCAGCAAACATTTGTTGCAAGTACGCGCTGTCTGAAGCGCTGTGAGAGTGCTTGTTTTCATAGCGGGACTAGACTAAGCCTAGCGTCCCATGCTGATTATATTGCTTGACCTGGCTTGATTTGTATGTTTGTGCGTGTTGATGTTGAATAAAAATGTTGGTCCCCGTAAAAGCGGCTCCGCTGCTCTGTGAAAATTGCAACCGTCGTGGTTCCGACCATGGTTTCAACAACAAAAAGATACCTACACAGGGATCAGTTTGTGAGCCATTTCGCTGGAAGCAATCGGAGTTCGCTTCGCATCAAATTTGTCCAGGTATGCTCTCGTAATTTTTCTTTGAAAGGAAAGTAGCTGTCAAGTTTTGCAGTGCGACAGCGAATCTGGCCTGCGAAACAATATATTTTTAGGTCGCGTTTCAATCGTGCGTCATGACGCTCCCATAGACTCCTCTATACTCACAAAGCCTGGCAGTTCGACGACGGAGCCATAGAGTGCCCGGTCGCAGATTTGGAGCGCGAGGATCTTGCAGCACAGAGCATCAAAGAGCCATTTCTGGGGGACCTAGACGTCCACGCACAGCTTTTGCAGTGGCGAGGAACCGAAACACCGTTTCGGGTCCTCGCGTCTCGCCGCAGCGTCTCGCGGCAGCGGCGAGGCGCTGCGTTTCGGCGTCTCTGCGCCGTGGGGCGCCAGTCACGTGGCTCTCCTCTCATCCGTTGCCTGCCGCTCCACCTTTTCAAATTCGGTGGCCGCTTCTCGTGGCGATCTGCCAGGCTTTGTCAGTATATAGGAGGCTATGCGCTCACTCACATTGTTCACGAATGTCAAGGGAAAACAAAACAAACAAAAAGAAACACAAGACAACAAAACTGAAAGAACCGCATATTTATTTTGTTGATTTTTTTAGTCACCCTAGTCGCTTTTTACCCCACATTGACAGACGCTGACAGACGCTTGTGTTGGACCGTGGCTCGTCCATAATGGAACGCTGGAACGGCACTTTCATGGCCGCGTCCTGAAAGCGTTGCAGACGTTTTTAGACGGTGGCGGAATAACAGACGAGCACAGGCGATGACGGACGCCGACGCTTCGCTTTCATGGCAGCGTTCTACGGGCGTCGCAGACGACGATACACGGCGGTGGATTAGCAGACGATGCCGGAGGCTGCCGCGCGTCTGCTCGCACGATTAGCAGGCGGTGTCAGACGCCAGACTAGACGCACCGGATGTCGCAACAAAGAGAAACAAGGCTTGCGAGCGTGTTCGGCCGAGCAGCCAAGCCAATCCAGTAGTAATGGTCGGAGTTACTGATCTGCGGGCGTGGCTTAGAGCAGGCCGTGACCTTTAGCTGTATTGCGTCGAACGGCGTAAATATTGCGCGAAAATACAATTTCGTGGAAGAATTAAGAAACAAATGTGTCCCATCTAGGTCCTTTAAAACTCTACTTTTTAAATTTCAGTGTCCCTTTGATGGACGTACTTACTATACTTCGTTTCAGCTTACGTCCAGACGCAGCCAATGCTACAGGCGCGAGCTCCTAGCTTTCAGCGTCCCTGTCAAGCACGCGCGCTCGTGCAGTGCAAACACTGCTCAGGGCCACACGCTCGCGCTTGCAGCATTGGCTGCGTCTGGACCCAAGCTGAAACGAAGTATAGAACAAATTTTCTTTGCCTCACTTGAGAGCGCGAAGTTTTAGAAACAAACAAGAAGGCGCTGGAATATTACGAGATCAGCTAGACCAAGATTTTGTTTTTTTATCTTTTACTGATATTTTCACGAATGACAAGTGATGAGGCGGCGAATGGCTGAGTAAACTGAACGTTTAATGGGGCGAACTTGTGCCCAAAAATAAAAGGCAAAAGAAAGATAACAACAGAGCGTCGCGGGCGTCGAAGGCGGCGAAGCAGCAAGCTCGAACGCTGAGGCGAAACTGAATCTGGCTCGCTACGCGAAGCCCCTTATGTACACGCGTGAGCTTCTGGAATAATCGGCGCAGAAAGTTCGACGCGTAGAACATTCGCACCTCGAAAGAGCACCCGGATTCTCGAATTTGCCAGAACACTAAAATGCAGGGATAAACAAAAGACACGTCGCTCCCAGGAATCGAACCCTCGCTTTCCGAGTGGGAGGCAGGTACGATAACCGCTAGGCCACGCGCGCGCTGCCTACTTGGCCAGCTGCGCGCGCGGCATTACTCCCCCTTTAAAAAGTGCATCGCCCCGATGCCACACAAAACAAAACAAAATAAAAAGAACGATAAACTAAAGAGTCCTTTGGAGCACATAAGGTCCACAGTCCTATCGAGCGTAGTACGGCTTCAGGCGCACGACGTGGACGACCTCAGGTCGTGGTGGGCGGCGTGACGATGTTCGTGTTCCGTCGGGCATCACCTCGTAGTTCAGTTCGCCGAGGCGACGAAGTACCTTGTATGGTCCAAAGTACCGTTTCAGCAGTTTCTCACTGAGGCCGCGGCGACGGATGGGCGTCCACACCCACACCTTGTCTCCGGGCTGGAAGTGGACGTCCCTACGACGAAGGTTGTAGCGGCCCGCGTCGACGCGTTGCTGGTCTTGAATCATGAGTCGGGCGAGCTGGCGGACTTCTTCGGCCCGTTGAGCAACCGCCTGGGCGTCGTCGCTCTCATTGTCAGATGGCTCATGGGGCAGCATGGCGTCCAGCATGGTCGTTACCTTGCGACCATGTACCAGCTGGAAAGGTGTGAATCCAGTGGTCTCTTGAACCGCCGTATTGTAGGCGAACGTGACGTAGGGCAACACCTCGTCCCACGTCTTGTGCTCTACGTCGACGTACATAGAGATCATGTCGGCGATTGTCTTGTTGAGTCGCTCCGTCAGCCCGTTGGTCTGCGGGTGGTACGCAGTGGTACGACGATGGCTGGTGTGACTGAGCCGGAGGATTTCTTGGGTCATCTGTGCCATGAACGATGATCCGCGATCGGTAATCAGAACTTCGGGAGCGCCGTGCCGGAGGACGATGGACTCGATGAAAAACTTGGCGACTTCCACAGCAGTCCCTGCAGGAAGGGCTTTCGTTTCGGCGTACCGCGTGAGATAATCTGTGGCGACGATTATCCAGCGGTTTCCCGACGTTGACGGCGGAAAAGGGCCAAGTAGATCCATTCCGATCTGCTGGAACGGTGCGGTCGGGGGAGCAATCGGCTGCAGGAGACCTGCCGGCTTCGTCGGCGGTTTCTTACGTCGCTGGCACTCGTGGCACGATCGGGTGTAGAGGTGGACGGCTTTGGGGAGCTTTGGCCAGTAATACTTTTCACGAATACGGGCCAGTGTTCGGCTGTAACCGAGGTGTCCGGACGTCGGGTCGTCGTGACATGCTTGGAAGATCTCCTCCCGAAGGTCGGCTGGGATTACCAGCAACCACGGTGTGTTGTTGTCCCCGAAGTTCTCTTTGTAGAGTACACCTTGTCGAATGGCGAAGGTCGGCAGTACTCGTGAGAAGACACGTGGCACGGTACTCCCGCCCCCTTCCAGGTGCTCGATTAGTGCGCGCAGCTCAGGATCGTCCCGTTGACGCCGTGCCATGTCGTCGGTGTTCACTGCGCCCAGGAAGCACTCGTCGTCATTGTCGTCGCTGCAGCCGGGAGGGGTTTCGACGGGGGCTCTGGAGAGGCAGTCGGCGTCGCTGTGTTTCCGTCCTGACTTGTAGACCACTGTCATGTTGAACTCTTGTAGCCGGAGACTCCATCGAGCGAGGCGTCCTGACGGGTCCTTGAGGTTCGCAAGCCAGCAGAGCGAGTGGTGGTCCGTGACTACACGGAACGGGCTCCCGTACAAGTAAGGACGAAACTTCGTGATTGCCCAGACGACCGCAAGACATTCTTTCTCAGTCGTGGAGTAATTTTTCTCCGCCTTGGACAGTGTCCGACTTGCGTAGGCGATAACTCGCTCGGTGCCCTCTTGCACTTGAACCAGTACCGCGCCCAGTCCAGCGTTACTTGCGTCCGTGTGAATTTCGGTTTCCGCATCTTGATCGAAATGTCCAAGAACAGGAGGAGTCTGCAGTCGTCGCTTCAGCTCGTCGAATGCCTGCTGCTGCTCCTCGGCCCATTCGAACTTCTCGGCGTCCTTCGTGAGGTTTGTGAGCGGTGCGGAAATTTTAGCGAAATCCCGAACGAAGCGTCGATAGTAGGCGCAAAGTCCAAGGAATCTTCGCACGGCCTTCTTGTCTGTCGGCGCTGGAAATGCCGCGACGGCGCGAGTCTTCTCGGGGTCTGGGCGGACGCCTTCGTTACTAACCACGTGGCCTAGGAACTTCAGTTCGTCATAGGCGAACCGGCACTTTGACGGCTTGAGTGTGAGTCCGGCGGTCTGAATGGCTTGGAGAACAGCTCGGAGTCGTCGCAAGTGCTCGTCGAAGTCACTTGAAAACACTACGACGTCGTCAAGGTAGACGAGACAGCTCTGCCACTTCAGCCCTGCCAGTACTGTGTCCATGACACGCTGGAATGTTGCCGGCGCCGTGCATAGGCCGAAAGGCATCACCTTGAACTCGTACAGGCCATCCGGCGTGACGAAAGCTGTCTTCTCTCGGTCCCGTTCGTCGACTTCGATCTGCCAGTAGCCGCTCTTTAGGTCCATCGATGAGAAATATCGAGAATGGCGCAGCCGGTCTAGAGTGTCGTCGATGCGGGGAAGTGGGTAGACGTCTTTCTTCGTCACCGCGTTCAGCTGCCGGTAGTCAACGCAGAACCTAAGCGTTCCGTCCTTCTTCCTAACCAGCACGACAGGAGAGGCCCACGGACTGCTTGAAGGCTGGATTATGTCGTCGTTCAGCATTTCTTCCACTTGCTGTTGGATGACCTCCCGTTCTTTTACGGAGACTCGGTACGGCGATCGGTGCACAGGGAGCACGTCGTCCTCGGTGACGATGCGATGCTTCGCAACGGTGGTTTGGCGCACCTTCGACGACGACGCAAAGCAGTCGCTGTATTCGGCTAGGAGGTCACTCAGCTGCCGTCGTTTCGGGCCTGGAAGCTTGGGGTCAATGTCAAGCTGCGCTGGCGGCGTAGTGTCTTGCTGAGGTGGCGATGATTCTTCAGCAATCGCGTCGATTTCGACGGAGTTCCGAAGTTCCTCGACGTGACCAACGGCTGCACCTTTAGTAAGGTGTTGTGTTTCATTTCGGAAGTTCGTCACGAGGACCACAGTGCGGCCATCCTGTACTTCAGCTACTCCTCTTGCGACGCCTATTCCTCTTCCCAGGAGCAATTGAAGGTTGCCTTCCAGAACAACTTCGCCGCAGGTAGCTGCATCGGTCACGACGGGTACGACAACACTTGATCGCGGCGGCAGGTTCACGTGGTCGGCAGCGACTCGGACGGCGGCTGACGCTGTTTGGGGTTTCTCTGAAGGTGGAATAGGCGTCCGCAGCGTCAATCTGTTCTCACCCAGGTCGATGACGGCGCCGTATTCACACAGAAAGTCCATTCCGAGAATGACGTCTCTGGCACAGTCTTGTAGAATGACGAATTTCACAGGGCACGTCTCACCGTGGATCTCGACGCGAGCGGTGCATCTCCCGACTGGTGTGATGAGATGCCCTCCGGCGGTTCGTATTTGAGGTCCATCCCACGGCGTTGTCACTTTTCGCAGGCGGCGAGAGAGCCTCCCACTCAAGACTGAGTAGTCTGCCCCGGTGTCCACGAGTGCCGATGCGTCGAGGCCGTCGATAACAACGTTTAGGTTGTTGGACACCGTTGCAGGAGCGTTGGTGCGCTGGGGGGCGTCGGGAGAGTGGGAGTGCTCCGGCGTTCTTGGAGGCTCTTTGCTTTCGTCGTTTTCGGCAACGTCACCTCCAGGCGTTGCCGCACTTAGTTTTCCCGACGACGCAGGGGAGACAGGCTCTCTCGGCGGGGTCGTGGCGCTGGAGACGCTGAACGTCGTGGCGATGGGGAGCGGGCTTCACGGCGGATAGACGACACGGGGAGGGCGAGCGTCGGAGGTACTCCTCGATGTCGCGAGGGCGTTCGCCGTACCTCGGGCGTGGGTCGTTTGGGTGGAACCCACGCAGGCCCATTTGCCGGTAGGGACAACGGCGGTAGATATGGTCGGCCTCCCCGCAGTGGTAGCAGATGGGTCGTCGATCCGCTGTCCTCCACACGTCGGTTTTCCTTGGTGCCGGCTGTTCTCGGCGGTCGTACTGACGTACTTCGTCGTTGCGTCGGGGGTACGCCTGCGTTGGTGGGTCTCGTCGTGGCGCCACCGGGTAACGTTGAGCAGTTGGCGGCTGTCGTCGGGCCACTGCGGCGTAGGTCAGCGTCGGCTCGTCGGCTGCGGCCACGGTGACAGGGGTATCCGGCAGGAGCGCTCGCTGAACCTCGTCCCGAACAACCTCGGTAATGGAGATTGAGGCCGGGCGCTCAGCAGTCGGCAGAAGCTTCTGAGCTCCTCCCGGACGATGTCGCGAATAAGTTCACGAATGCCCGGGGTGTCGTGGGCAAGGTCGCAAGGGGACTGCGAAATCGCGCTGACGCCGGGTAGTCTCTGGTAGTGGCTGGCCCGGGCTTGCAGAGCACGCTCGATATTCGTGGCTTCCGTGACGAATCCTTGAACGGACGTCGGTGGGTTGCGTACGAGTCCACCGAAGATGTCGTCCTTCACGCCGCGCATCAGAATACGCAGCTTCTTTTCGTCGGTGGCCTGAGGGTCGGCGCGGGAGCTCAGGCGCAGGACGTCTTCCACGAAACTGGTGACGCTCTCATTGGGGCGCTGGGTCCTGGATTGCAGCAGATCTTCGGCCCTCTCTCTCCGATGTTGATTGGCAAACGTACGCGTCAGCTGGTTCTTGCAAAGCTCCCATGAAGTCAAGGAAGCTTCGTGGTTTTCGAACCAGCGCCTTGCAGTCCCTTCAAGTGAGAAATAGAGGTTCTGCTGGCGCTGTTCGTCACTCCACCCGTTGTGGCGAGCCACGCGTTCGTACTGGTTGATCCAGTCTTCCACGTCCTCGTAGGTCTCGCCGAGGAAGGGAGAAGGCGTTCGCGGAGCGACGGGCAGGACGACGACGGGCGGGGTGGTCATCGTCGGGATCTTCTCCTTCGGCTTGTGCAGCAGGGATCCGGATTCCGGGAGTTGGACTTCGGTATGGCGGCTTGCTCGGGCGTCGGTGTCTTCTGCGATGGGTAACCTTCCGGGGTTGAGCACCTCACTTGGCCGGGATGTCTTCGGAGGGGTACGGTCCACGGGCATAGAATGCAACTACCCCGCACCTCCACCAAAATGTCACGAATGACAAGTGATGAGGCGGCGAATGGCTGAAGTAAACTGAACGTTTAATGGGGCGAACTTGTGCCCAAAAATAAAAGGCAAAGAAAGATAACAACAGAGCGTCGCGGGCGTCGAAGGCGGCGAAGCAGCAAGCTCGAACGCTGAGGCGAAACTGAATCTGGCTCGCTACGCGAAGCCCCTTATGTACACGCGTGAGCTTCTGGAATAATCGGCGCAGAAAGTTCGACGCGTAGAACATTCGCACCTCGAAAGAGCACCCGGATTCTCGAATTTGCCAGAACACTAAAATGCAGGGATAAACAAAAGACACGTCGCTCCCAGGAATCGAACCCTCGCTTTCCGAGTGGGAGGCAGGTACGA
>JAZHYW010059318.1:0-13298 GCA_037355805.1 Ixodes ricinus | reverse complement strand
GGCGCTGTTTAGAGCGCACGCTAAAAACGAGCTCACATTCATACGCTTCTAAGACCGGCAATCTTGATGATCTGGAATACACGTTGAAAAAGAACCGTGGAAGCTCGCCGTGAGCACGTGCTGAGCAGTTGCACACACAGCTATGGCCGCCTAGCGAATACTCTCTATTGACCGAGAGCGCTCGTGCCCCCTCTATATTTCTAAAGAGCTCCCCCCAACGTTGGGGCATCCTATTCTACAACTGCCTATTCAGCAGTGTTAGCGCTAACGCGTTACATTTAACGGCGTAACCGGTAACGGATTACTTTTTTCAGTACCGCAGTAACGGACTCGGTTACTTTTTCAAGACAGAAACGGGTAACGTACTTATGTTACTTATTTCGAGTAACGGGTAAACGTGGTTACGTTACTCGTTACATCTTCTTCCTCAAGCGTGAAACAAAGTACAGTTACCTTCTTTTCGTGTTTCTATACTTCGTTGTACCTAAGTCCGGACGCAGCCGACGCTACGAGCTGATGTGACCAATCAGACGGCGTCAAAAAGACACCATCGTGGTGTTCCTAATGTTTCCTATACGTGTTCTATCATCGCTCAACCAGTCATAAACAAAAATACCTAGTGACTCTGCGCTTTATCGCTGCCTGCATGGTCCCATTACTTCGTAGCATCGGCTGCGTCTCGACTTGAGCAGTAACGAAGTATACGCGCCGAGTCATTAATGATCGCATTCATTCCACACACCTTCGAAGTTTCCCTGTCTTTTCCACACGCAAAAAGTCCCACATTAGAAAAACTCCAAGGCTGACGCCAAATCTGACGCAAGAAAACAACAACAAAAACAACAACCCCGCTGCAGCCGTCAAGTCATAAATAAAAAGTAACGCAAACGTAACGTGCGTTACTTTTTATCGGGAACGGTAACGGTAATGCCTTCCTTTTATTGTCAGGTAACGTAGGTTGGTAACGGGTTCCTTTATTTTAAAGTAACGAGTAACGTATTTCGTTACTTTTTTTTCGGTAACGCCTACAACACTGCTATCGAGAAGTCTGTCGATGGTCCGGCTCCAGCTGGCGCTCGCTGCTTTTCGCCTGGCGTTGGCTACGCCTGCGAACAAGTCTTCGCAAAGGCAGAACACCCGAGACGGTGCACACGCTCGATTCTTAGCCTCGACAAGATGTTTCGGTAGGCATTCTTTGAGGGTTCCTACCTGCGACGTCACGACCAGGATCGATAAACTGCTAGCAACAAATCCGATGGTAAGTTGACGGTCTCCTATTTAATGAAAGTCAGTCGTAGTCAAGACGACGTTGTCAGCGCCTATCGTGGAAGGCTGACCACACTTTAGGGCACCTGGCCGACATCATGCCCCTGCTTGTGCGAGAATGCACGTGCACTCGCGAGCCTTCACGCGCATGCTGCAGCTGCTTGCATGCGTGGGGCGCCGGTCGCGACGCCATGCTTTCCGACGTCTTTCTGAGCACTTCTGGATATCCGATACTCGGCATCGGAGTACAGGTATCGTATCGGGAATCCGGTGCGACCATGGCTAGGAATATAGGTTCAGGCTTTCGCAATATATACCCATCTCACTAAGCGTTCGGCGCATGCGTAATGCCGCCCGCCCTAACTTTAGTTCACAGGAGGCAGACGGTCGTGCATGCGAGGGCTCGTGCCGTCTCGTGCTCCACACGCGCAGAGCTATACAGCGGGGTTGTCGCACGTGCTCAAAGAATAAAGTTCCCTCGATGCATTGCGTCAGCTGCGGCGTAGTCAAACTGGCTGGTGAGATCGGTCTATTTCGCTGAGGAGTTAAAGAAATCTGCTTTCTAACGAATTATCGGAAACAGAGTGAATGCATATTGCGTCACAAAACTAATCCGCGTAAGTAAAGATTCAAAATAAGCTGTAGGGATTACTTAACCCGTCTATGCGCAAAAAAAACAAAACAAAACAAAAAACAAAAAAAAATAAAAGAAAGGAGTGAAATTACGTTATCGCGTGTCACGACTTGGCGCTCGCATAATATGTTTTTATTATTATTTTTTTTTTGGCGCTCGCGTAATTTGTTGTTATGGTGACGCCTTTTAGCGCGCCCTCCTGAGCGCGATTGAGAGGATTTCCACGCCATTTTCGCTTCCACTGTCGATTCCACTCCTGTGGATGATCCGTCACCGTCCTAAGCGCGCCTGTTCTTGAAAGTAACGTTCTTTGGACTCGCTACGAACTTTCCGAGGTCATCCATATGGCGTGCATGCTTGCGCGAATGCGCCGGCACAACGTGGTGTACACTGCAGCCACTGTCCAAGTGAGCAAGGCGGGCGTCTCTTTTGAACGCCCCCAGCATGTGCTTGTTTTCTTCGGCGCGTGTTCTGGCTGCACGTGAACGCTCGTGGCACGGGGAGTTTTCGCAAAAACTACCACGCGATTCCCCGGTGAGGTTCGCACTATAGGGTGTATTCACTGGCGGCCATATCTGTGTGCGATAATGCTGAGCACGTGCTGATGGCAAGCTTCCACAGTTCTTTTGCAACGTGCACCCCGCACCATCAAGATTGCCGGTCTTGGCAGCCTATAACGCGAGCTTGTTCTGAGCATGCGCTCTAAACAGTGACCTCAAATATGGCGGCCAGTGAATACCCCTATAGTCCGTGTCACCTTAAGCCGAGGCTACAAGCTCCGCCCCCAGCGCGAGCTCGATCGCTTTCGCAGTGCTTTGGTTGCGCGTGCCTGCGCGCGTTCACACTTGTGTTAGCAAGGGCAGAAAGCTAGCGCGGAAGACGGAGATGCTCGTCTCAGCTCAAGGGTGAAAGGAGTATAGGAAGTATTCTCTGGCGGCCATAGCTGTGTGCGCGCCTGCTGAGCGCGTGCTGACGGAGAGCTTCCACAGTTCTTTTGCAACGTGCACTACGCACCATCAAGATGGCCGGTCTTAGCAGGCTATTAATCTGAACCCCTTCTGAGCATACGCTCTGAACATCGCCCTCAAATATGGCGTTCAGTGAATAGCCCCTATTGGCGACGTGCGCGACATAAAAGCGTCGCTGGTCGGGCTTCCACGATTGGCCGAATGCTGACTGTGACGTAAGTGAAGGATTTCTCATCGACACAAATAAGAGTAATGGAATAACTTCAATTTTGACGGTGTTGGCAGTGTTGGTTTACAGAGCGCAATGATTTCAAGCTTCACCCATGCTCATTACGAACTCCCTCGAACTTGTTGTTCGGAAGACTAATGACGTCACGAGAGGGAACCATAGGAGGGCGCCACCAAAACATCTCGCCGCCAGTTGCAGCTGTTGCAGTCAAAATGTAAGCTGCCTCCATGCCCATAGACACGTTCTCTTTCACACACTTTGGTCGAGCTGCGTAAGAGGCCAAGACCAGCCAACAGTCAGAACTTTACGGTACACCCAAATGTACGTGCGCGTAAATATACCGCAATATTCACGTAGCAAAATACCCGCACTCGTAAATGTTTGACGCTTGAGCTTAGGTAGCGCGAAATTGTCGACACCGAAACTCGGCCACTCATAGAGTTTGCACCGTCCCGTCCACCGAAACGTGCTGCAGCGAGAAAGAGGCCAGTAAGTCAGTTGCGTGACCCTCGGGAGAGGTTGGTCAGACGTCGTACACTCCCTGTTGCCGAGACACTGCCGGATCGAGAGCAAATTCTGAACAATTGTTGGGCACAAACAATGATATTTTAAGGAGACGCGACTGGAACGACGAGCTCCTCATTGTACGTCCAGCGCAGGGTTTGCAGCGGAACATTAACCGCGGACAAAAAGCCACTCCGGTAGCATCTCTCGCATTAAAATGGAGAGATTTACTAGTTAATACAATATCTATAAAAAAGACATGCGCCATAATGCAACGCCAAAAGCACATGCCAACCTTCGTGTTGTGTCACGTCGTGCCTGTTTTACGGCGCGTTTCACGAATCCTTTGTCTAGCGTAATATTGGAACCCCCGAACATCCCTTAGACCGGATCGTGGTCTCATTCCAGGTGGTAGGTTGGCGTCCAGTCCGCTCGGCTTCGGCTTCTCCGCGCGGCAGTTAAACGTCCCCACAAAGAGCTCGCGTGACGTCGTGCGGGGGGCGGTACGGGTAGATCCAGCACGCGGGATTAAGAGGGTATCTTTTCTTCCCGCGGCGGTCCCGCCGGCGAGACGAACGACTCCCGGGGCCGCCGGGATGGCTCGATTCCGAGGCGCTCGGACGCTTTCCGCGGACGTGGGACGGCCCCGGGCACGAAGCGTCCTGGCTGCGGCCCTCGCGGCGAGACGGCCGACGCTCTGGAAGCCACCGGACGGCGCTGCCCGCGCGCTGCTCAACAGGCATCGCGGAAAAGCGGGCAACAGGGCGCCGGCGGCGTCCGCGCGACACAAAGCGAGCAGCTGGCTTCGGGTTGTCCGGGCGCGGCCTGTAGGGTGCCGAGACGGCTAAAAGGGACACTCACAGACGGCTTGGCTTGCACCACGATCGCCATGACGGACCTCGGGGGGCGGGAGCAACAGACTGGGCGACGCAGGCCCGACGCTCCGGTGGCCGTCAGCTGACGGGCCGGGAGCGCCGCGCGGCGAGGGGCCCCTCCCGGGGGCTCACGTGACGCGTTGCCCCGGCAACGGGCTCCGAGCCTCGCCGAGGCCTCCGCTCGCCCCCCGTGCAAGCCCCAGGGAAGAGAGACCGCGGCGCGCGCTCGGGGCGCCCCGCTCGCGAGAAGCTGTTGCTTTTCCGCGCCCCGTTCCGCACAAGGGCCTGCCGGTGAATTTTTTATGCTGGCGCGGTCGTTGCGTATGAAAGGGTTATAGGAGGGCATTGGGCGCCCTCGCCCTAACTGCCAACTTGTCGAGCGAGTTGGTCGTCCCGATTCATCGGGCTCCAGGCTTGCGTCACGGGCCGTGCCAGCGAGGCTGGCGAGCGGCCACTGGTCGTGAGCACGCACACCGTCCACATCGTGTTCGAAGGCCGCCGACGGCTCGAAAGGTTCCGACGGGTGGGAGAACTTCCAAGGTCGACGGGAATATCCGAGGCAATGAGCGTGGACGCCAGACACGCGAAACTTGGAAACTCGGAAAGTAACGACCTACATTTTAAATTGTTTATCCAAAATGAATGTAATTCACGCAGAATATTACTGCTCTAGATATTATTAGGGAAAGTGTTACCTCGGACACTTCCCCCCAAAATATCAGATACAGTCAATCCCTTACGGTTGATTACACCGTGGTTACACTAAGTCTGGACGAACTGAGAACACTCCGTTTGCTTTAGTGACTGCCAGCTCCTGGTTAGCTCGGTTTGTAGAACGCTTCGCTAGTCTCAGAGAGGTGCCGGCCAATTTATTCTGACGTACTGCTATGTTTCCTGCATACTTGAAACTTTTACGTAATCTCTGCTCAGTTCTACGGCAGCAGCGAAACGAAGGCATACGAGCATTCCCTGTACAAGCTCGTGTACTGCTCACGTGGAAGTCCTCCCTTCACCAATCACGCACTGGTCGTTTGCAAACTGACTTTGTCAATGTAAGATCAGAGGCAGGATCCTCGAAACTATCGTACGACATAAATAGCTCGTAAAAGCAACTTGCTCATATGATACGAACTTCCTGGTTTTCTCGAAGAAAATACTCTTTACCAGCGTGAGATAAGACAGAATCCTACGATAGTTGTCCAACTCCTCTTTCAAACTTTTTCGCAACTATTCGTACAAAACGAAATGCGTGTTCGTACTTGAAGAACGGCGCAACGCCAGAAGAAGCCTACGGCGTGTGCTTAGGAGTCGTCCGACACTGGGGAAGATCGCGTATAATCGCTCTGAGCGATCCTACCGCCTGCCTACCGTGCAGCTGCGTTGTGCTGACACCAGACTGCTTCGTCGCCCGGCAAGCTTCGGGAAGTCAAGTTCGCTGCCCGTGGACGCCCAATGGAGCTTCACATTTTATGCCAGCGGAAATTTCCAGGCCTGTTTTACGCCAGAAACAGTCGAGCCACATCAGAGTGCCTCACTCTGCGGATCATCGACGGGGTGGGCAGTGCCAGTGCGGCCTCACCGAAAGCGGGATAGATTCTCCACCGCGCCATGCTTATCCGCTGACTAGGACTATGCGCCGAAGAAGTGAGGAAGAGGGAACACGAGAGGGCACGGGGACGTCAAAACGCTGAACTCTGATTGGAACGATTAGTGGATAGACCTAAAGCCAGCTCTCTTTGTTTCCACTGCACTCATTCACAGGGTTCGAATGCGATAGCCAAAGCGCAGGACGGCGGCGTTCCTCGAACGCGTTCGACGAGTTCAGTGGAGACAAAGAAAGCTAGCTTTAGTTCTACCTACTAATCAATCGAACCTGAGCTCGGAGATCTGACGTCCCCGTGCCCTCTCGTATTCTCCTCTCCCTCACTTTCTGGGTGCATTGCGGGGCACTCAACCTCCCTGGCCACGACCATCCGACCCCGACCGGCTGCCGTGCTGAATCGAAGATCCCCGCAGGAACCCCTTTTCCTTTTTAAATGCACGTTTCCCGTATGACCTGAGTAAATGCACCGTTCCCGAATGACCTGGATATTTAGGGTTGGCCCTCTTGTCCCTCCATTGCCCTCGTTGGGCGGCGGTGGCGGACCTTGCAGTCAGATTCCCGTCGATTCCGTCTGTTGTTTTGTCCGACGCAAGGCTCAAAGAAATGCCCGAAGGTTACTTTTGCATCATTTGGTACGTCCTCTTTCTTCTTTTTAGTATGAGCCTTTTGTCCTGACGTGACGGTAGTAGTAGAAAGATCAACACGACTCGAGAAGGAGCATCTTTTCGGATCTGCGCGTGGTGGGTCCAACGCTCTTTCTGCTTAGCGTCACGTCAGCATCGAGTTGCAATTTTACAGTGTGTATGTATGTAGTCTTTATTTCAGATGAAGAGAAGTCAGGAGGGCTGGGATAAAACAAGGCAAACTTGTCTTCTGACGGTAACCCAGCCCCTAGTTTTTTTACAGCACTCACCAGAAAACAAAACAAACACTGAAATAAATTCTATTGCCAAAGGGCATATGTAGAAAATATAAATTAATGCAACCCAAAAGCCTGGATACGAACTGCAGATCACGAGAGACTTCAGATATATGTTGCAAGGTTATCTTTAAATGTCCGAAAGGAACCGTTGTTTTGCACCATTTGAGCTACGGTAGTATGTGTATACATTCAATGTGTCCGGAATCAGATATGAAAGTTCCTGGAAGCCATGATATGTACGAACTTTGTTTTTTACGTAATAACTACATGGTAGACTGTAGTTTCCGTTTTTTTTTTTTTTTGGATGCGTGTTAAAAAATTGTGATTGATTCTGTCTCATCTTGTTAAAAATAATGATTGATATTTTTAGGGTCATAATTTGGTCTACAGTAAACATCTTATACTCCCGCAAAACTGGCATTGATTGTCGATATTTTTGAAGGTTTCCAATAAATCGAACGGCTTTTTTTCTGCAGTATAAGTAATTTGATTATATTTGTTTTTGTAGTTATACCCCATACTAATATACCATATTGCAGTCGTAAATAAATAGGTGTGTAGTACAGTTGTAAATTTAACCACTTTGGTAAATATTTCTGGAGTTTACTTAATGACTCTATTGCTCTGGATATACAGATTCTCATTGTCTCAACATGGGAATCCAATTGAGGTTTTTTTCAAAGAAGACAACCTAAAAACTTGTGTGTTCTAACACGCTCAATTTTTAATTACTCGAAAGAAATTTTTAACTCGTAGGAAACTGGTTAATTCTTTGATCTAAAAAAATATATATATTTTGTTTTACTAACGTTTAGAAGCAAATGATTATATTTTAACCACACAGATAAATTTTTCTAGCCAGTTATTGGAGACTTGTTCGAAGTCAAGCAGGTCTCTACTTGAAAAAAAAAAAAACGTTAGTATCATCAGCATTTACATATAAAAGAAATAATGAAGGCCCAAGAAGAGAGCCTTGTGGAACACAGTATCTGATGGGTGCCAACTCTGACTTAAAACCATGTAGTGTTGTGTCGCAATCCGTAGTAGCGACTGTACTGTCAAAAATTGGTACCGAAGCGGTTACTCAGACACAGTGGAACAGCGTGTTTCCAGCGCTTCGATGAAGCACACACCGGACCAAGCTTGAACAGACGTTTCCTGTTGCTCTTGCAGACAGTTTTGTGGTACCAAATTATCTCGAACGTCGGCATGCCCGGACAACGAACAACGCCAAAGGTGGCAATTTGTTCTCAGGCGTGTCGTTTTGCTAATTAGCCGCGCGGGCAGTCTCTTAGCGAACAATGAGAATTTCGTTGACTCGGTAGCGATCGAGTTCGTAGAAGTCACGGCCACCCCGGCCATGGTAGAGCTGGGCATTTGGGTCCGTTGAAATCAGTGTACGACATCTCACTGCAGGGACACGGTGAGCAAAGAAGCGCCGCTGGAAGCACCGCGGCCTGCGCTAGTTGTGGTCCAAAACCCTCGAAAGATGCCGAGCGGCTTTCCGTGCGGCTGAAGACGCTCTCTGCCACAGCAAAAGTCAGCTGTCGCGGTGATTGGCAACTTGCGGGGACACCGGAAATTCTCGTTTTTCTCTCGTTTTCCTCCTATCACTTTCAAAAGCGTTCGGGAATATCGCTTTCACAAATTCTTACGACGTGCGTAGTTTAAAGGTGCACTAAAGTCGATTCTGAGATCGTTTTTTTTTTGGGGGGGGGGGGGAAGGGGGGTGACAACTCAATTTAGGTTATCTAAGCATCTTAATAAAAAAAAACATTGGGTTGTGTGTATGTTTATACAGCCTAGAACTTGGTCTGCCTCACAAAGGCGACGAGTCTCCCAGCTGTAGATGAGAAATTTAGCCAGTGCGGTACCAACCGCTAGCCTGGGGTCTTTAACGTGCATCACGCAGTAGTGATACACGACCGCACGCCGGTACCATCTTAAGAAACGCAAAGTCACAATCGTGCGCAGCTTATTTCCTCATGAAAAAGCGAGTTCAAAGATCGCGACACGCCCTTTTTGGGAAGAATTTTCTTCCGAGTGAAGTGAGTCGACGAAGAGCGCTTGTCAGCGAGTTGCAAGCGATGCCTTCGCCCGCGGAGAAAAAGAGGAGTCTTATCCGAATGCGTACCTATCGGACTCTCTTCGAAACGAGTTATAATAAAATCATTCCGGAATCTTCACGTATTCATTGGTCCATACACGGTGTAGTCCGCGAGAAAAAAAAGAGTCCACATGTTTTTCTCTTGCCCTGAGATGAATAGGCGGATTTGTATTATAGCACTTGGTATATGCGGGAAGTAACACCTTTTAAACAATATAAGATCAAAAACGACTTTTTTTTTCAAAAATGACTTTAGTGCCTTTTTACGAACTCGTTGGTAAAAAATGTCGTAAGAAAATAAGTTCTTCGTGAACCCGACCTCAGGACGGCGGAGTATACCAAAAGTTGGCGATTTCCTCCTGACATTTGTGTAAGGACGGACACTGTCTCCTGGACTTCTATTATATCAGACTGCTCATACCTGATACTTGGTTGGAGCCGCAGAATTACCTGCACTAACGCATCAGGCGCCTTCGAAGCACTTCGTGCGTATGAATGCTCCCAAGATGTCTGCGGAACGTTCTTGCATAACAAATCAAACCATCCGAGAAGAGACAGCGTATGCAGACCGTAAATATTGTGTAAGCAGTGTGAGCTGGCCGTTAGGTCGCACACGCCGGTCTGGAATTGCATCGCACCTCCTCCCTGAAAGTTGCACAATCATATGTGGGCTTGTGATGTGCCCCACGAATGTCTGGGTTCGTGGGGCTGGCTGGACGCACCCCGACCGGTCATGCAGCTCCATTTCGCCTCTTTTTCCGGGCTATAATTCTCGAAAACGAGAGTCCAACCGGGTTCCTATTTATTTGCGCAACTTTTTCTCACAGAACACAGAGGCTGCCAAGTTTTCCCGCAGTTGTTTTCTTATTCGCCACAAAAATTTGAAATGCAAATCGTTGTTTGTGACGGACGTCGGACTCACACGACATTTTCACCGGCTATTACAGGGGCCTTCTTTATCCGACGGCCAGACAATTACGCGCAGGGAAGCGAGAAAACAGAAATATTGTAGAGTTTGAAGTTTCATACTACTAGGAATATTTTTGAATGAGGAAAAGAAAAGTCATATTTTTCTCCCACAATATGCGAAGAAATGAAAGCGATAGCAGTAGCAGGGTCGCGAAATCCGGGTAGAGTGGTGCCCTCAAGTACATGACGGCGGAGGTGCGACGCCAATTAATTTTCCTTGCCGGCGTGATTAGCGTCGTGGATGCCACTTACGACCGCCACGAGAGCTCGGTGATCCGTGAAGTAGATGGCTAAGTGCGGTAGAAGTTTCTAAAGCCATCCACCATTACGAGTAGCAACTGGATACTGCCAAGAAGGGATATCGCACAACGCGAGGAATGTTTGGAAACAACTCTTTGAAGCAGACGACACGAAGATTCTTCCTTCGTTGCGCCATTCTTGGCGGGACGCTAGGCCTGCCCTCTTCGCTTCCTTCGCGCGGCACGGCCGACGGGAAGTCCCGACTTCGCTATCCTCGCGCCAAGAGGGGAGAGAAAAAGGGGCTTTCCCCTCTGCGCGCGCGGGGCGACGACACCCCTTGAGGTCGAAAACTCTGCAATGTGTCGCCCGTAAGCCTATCACTTAAAACAAATAAAGGGGGGATTATGGCTACCGCTTTAGGCAACCCTCGTACGCGGGTGAACTTGGAATCCGATAAAAAATACCCGTTAAATCCACAAAGAGACGGGTATGTGTCTGTAGCCGTATTAGAAGAAAACCGGTAGTCTAGGGCGAGCTCATCCCTTTCCGAAGCCGGGACAAGAGCGTCGCAAACAAAGATGCACGGGTCTGCAGCGCAGAAAACAAAAGGATGAGATGACCGAAGGCATAACATTCCTTTTTCAGACTCGCCGATCCTAAGTATTTGGGCAGAAAACGAGCGTGACCCCAACCGCGAGACCTGTCACGAGCACTTGAAAATCTTTCATGGTCGTTGGGGAATTCATGGAACGCGAACACGTGTTTTCGAACAACTGCTTTTTCGTACTCATTTAAAACACACGTCGATGTCTTTGTGCGGGTGTTTACTATAATTGCAGTTACAAAGCATGTGCTCGAATCCAGAATCTGATATTTTGGTATTAATTAACTAACGGCACTCTCTGCAGACCGGATGTTTTTATGACGGCGACTGTTGCGCCGTCGTAGAAACGTAAATATGCCGGCGATTAGGAAGCGTGGAAGATTATATTCGTCCGTTCAATAATTCCCTCACCCCTTCTGGGCCAGTGGTAGTGCGGTAATAATTGGGGTTGCATGGATATTTATACAGCGTGCAGTTTGTCAGCCATTTTAAAGTTGCCACGAGTCACTCGCTGTAGATGAGCAATTTAGCCAGTGCAGTACAACCGCTAGCCTGGGGTCTTTAACGTGCACCACGCAGTAGTGATACACGACCGCAAGCCGGTACGATGCTCATCCAGATCGAAACGGGCAGGGGTAGGGATTTGGAGTGCGATAAATTTCTAAAGTGGCTGCACTTTGTGTAAACAAACCCCGCGTAAACAGGCCGCATATTACTCACGTTCTGCCGTGTGTTTTAGGAACGAGGCAATAAAACTATAACTATCAAGAATGCAAGTTACATGATACGCAATCCAGCTATACTATATAGATGGCCCCGAATATTCCCTAATTTGGCAGCTTTGCCGTACACGATAAGGCATTTTCTGCTGCTTATTTACAGAAACACGAAAAGCCAATTAGCGAGCTGCGGGGAAGGAATTGAAGAAGTGGGCAGCAGCCCTTGGAGGTTCGGGCGGCCTCCATCGATGGCTTACACGCGAAGAAGCGTGTCAGACACCGGGTCGCGGGAAACCATCTTTGCTCTGTTTTTCTTCGCGGTCGCCCTGACAGCATCCGCCGAGGCCGTTTTTAAAGAGCGCCGACTGCTTTAGCGTCCGCTCGTCTAATGGATATCACCGAAAGGTTTTCCAACTAATAATTACCTCAATAAGCCATGAGTGTCAGCAGGAACGTCTTTTTAATGTCCGTTTCTTTTCAAGAAATAATTGCAACAAAATACGTGTCGGAATATCTCCTCGTCTAAACAACCTAAACAGCGAAATTTGTAGTCACGTGGGATGTGAAATAATATTGTTTCCGAACCGGAAGTGCTCCCATCCAAGTTAAAACAACCAAGGGTTTCAACAATGATCCAGGTAAGTTCTGAACGATTATAAAGCCCGGAATAGAAATCTGCTTTTGTGTTCTGCTGACTCTTATCTTAGCGACTTCAAAGTGAAACGTTTTCTTTAAATGTATCTACTGGTGGTTGTTAGTATGACACAGAGTCTATTCAAGCGGGGATTTCAAAGTTTTAAATAAAGTTTTCGGAGGAACACGACCATGTCCAGTTTTACATTCTCGGTTCTCGCCATCACTCTTAAAAAGTGTATGCGTCTACTTTCACTGCAAAATACTCGGAGAGCCGATCACCGCAACTTACGGAGGCAGCTCGGCGAATGACGATGCTGAAACATATGTTTAGACCAAAAAACTCAGTCTGAGTTGTGACATTAAGCAATGCAAGTGTGACGTTTTGCATTGCCTAATGTCACAACACAGTCTGCGTTTTTTGGTCCAAACATATGTTTCAGCATCGTCATTCGCCGAGCTGCCTCCGTAAGTTGCGGTGATTGGTCTCTCGAGTATTGTGCGTGAAAGTAGACGCACAGACTTTTTCAGAGTGTACAGTTGTGATAACGTTGTGCTCGAATCCAGTTCGTGAGCTGGATTCGGCTGACGTCAGGTTATAGTGAGAATGCATTACGGTAACAGGGCTGAAAGCTTCTAAAAAGAGTGAACGAGAAAATGAGTTCGCTTTCTCATTGTGTGCGAGCTTTCTTTTCACACCAGTAAGCGATGCGCAGCTAACACAAATGGAACGCAAAAGCGTTCGTTTCTTTCGTAGTATGGGCAGAAAAAGCGAATACAACTTGTAGACACATAAAAAGGATTACCAGCCGATGCTACTCTATGTTTTCGTCTGCTCCAACTCGTAAAATCAATCACAACGAAAAAAAAAACGAAAAAAAAAACGAGCAAGCTGAAAAGTAGTAAAGGCTCCGCGTTTAGAAAAAAAAAATTACGGCTCGCATTCACCGACATGGATTCCGGTGAGCTTTCGAGCCGGAAGTGTGTCACGTAAAACCGCCGCCACCGCCAAAAGTGAAAAAAAA